>JAHRHZ010000089.1:12439730-12451187 GCA_024137785.1 Ginglymostoma cirratum
GGAGCAGGAAAGCTTGACGTTTCGGGCCTAGACCCTTCATCAGAAAACGTCAAGTTTTCCTGCTCCTATGATGCTGCTTGGCCTGCTGTGTTCATCCAGCCCCACACCTTGTTATCTCGGATTCTCCAGCATCTGCAGTTCCTACTATCTCTGATATAACTTCTCCAGGTATGTTGAGCTGCCAATTACTTTCTGAACTAATGTTGGGGAGTAAAGCCATCAATGCTATTTTTGACATTATGCGATCATCAAAACTTGTACAATTCCAATAAAAGCCTACTGAATTCAACTTTGAAAATTAATCTGAGAATTAAATGCTTTCCAGAAGTTCCTCTCATTCAAGCCGTGATCTTGGCAAATTCACTGCCAACTTGTGTCAAATTGAGAGAAGGTCTGCTCTGGGTGAATTGCCCAGAATCATTTAAACTGCTATAAAGATGAAAATTGCACTCCATTCTGGACTGGTCACAAACATTGTTGTGCCAATGCAAGGTTTGGTCCTTTGAGTAAAATTCATTTTGTTGAATTATTGAGGTTTTATTGGGTGACGGTACATTGCGATACAATATAAACTACCAAAAATGCTATATTATCATTAGAAAGTACATTTCTAGTTAACAGCATTTGCAGAAGCATGCAGTGAGGATTTCATACAGATGTTTGAGTGGCACTGTGTATCGAGAGAAGTTCTATTGTTATGTACGGTATCTTCAAGAAGGTTGAGGAGGTTGTCTTCGAGGATGTAGTCTTTAAGGAGGTTGAGTAGGTTGCCTTTAAGAGACGTTGAGGAGGTTATCTTTGAAAGGGGTAAGTAGGTTGTCATTTAGATTAGTTCAGGAGGTTGAGTAGGTTATCTCTGAGGAGGTTGAGGAGCTTGTCTTTGAGAAACATTGTTGGAGCCTTGAGTCTTTTCAAGGTAACTGTTTATTCATATTCTGCGAATGATATACACTTTGGCTTAGCACAAGATTACATAGAACATAGAACAGTACAGAATGGTACAGGCCCTTCGGCCCGCAATGTTGCGCCGACCTATTATCCTACTAAAACTACCCTGCATACCCTACATTTTACTATCCTCCATGTGCCTATCCAAGAGTCACTTAAACGTCCCTAAAGTATCAGACTCCACTCCAACTGCCAGCAGCACATTCCACACGCCCTCCACTCTCTATGCGAAGAACCTACCTCTGACATCTCCCCTCTACCTTCTTCCAATCACCTTAAAATTATGCCCCCTCGTAAGTCATTTCCACCCTGGGAAAAAATCTCTGGCTATCCACTCTATCTATGCCTCTCATCATCTTGTACACCTTTATCGAGTCACCTCTCATCCTTCTTCGCTCCAATGAAAAAAGCCCTAGCTCCCTCAACCTTTCCTCATAAGACCTGCCCTCCAGTCCAGGCAGCATCCTGGTGAATCTCCTCTGCACCCTCTCGAAAGCTTCCACATCCTTTCTATAATGAGGAGACCAGGGCGGAACACAATATTCCAAGTGTGGTCTAACCAGAGTTTTATAGAGCTGCAGCATAACCTCACAGCTCTTAAACTCAATTCCCCTGCCAATGAAAGCCAACACACCATACGCC
Source organism: Ginglymostoma cirratum (assembly GCA_024137785.1). NCBI lineage: Eukaryota > Metazoa > Chordata > Chondrichthyes > Orectolobiformes > Ginglymostomatidae > Ginglymostoma > Ginglymostoma cirratum. The sequence goes on from JAHRHZ010000089.1 coordinate 12,441,321, forward strand.
TTCTTTACAACCCTATCAACTTGGGTAGCAACTTTGAGGGATCTATGGACATGGACCCCAAGATCCCTCTGTCCTCCGCATTGCCAAGAATCCTGCCATTAACCCTGTATTCTGCATTCAAATTCGACCTTCAAAATGAATCACTTCACACTTTTCTGGGTTGAATTCCATCTGCCACTTCTTTGCCCAGCTCTGCATCCTGTCAATGTCCCATTGCAACCTACAACAGCCGTCCACGCTGTCCACAGCTCTGCCAACCTTATTGTCATTGGCAAACTTACTAACTCACCCTTCTACTTCCTCATCCAAGTCATTTATAAAGATCACAAAGAGTAGAGGTCCCAGAACAGATCCCTGTAGAACACTACTGATCAACGAGCTCCAGGCTGAATACTTTCCATCTACTACCACCCTCTGTCTGCTACTGGACAGCCAGTTCTGTGTCCAGACTGCCAAATTTCCCTGAATCCCATGCCTCCTTACTTTCTGAATGAGCCTACCATGTGGAACCTTATCAAATGCCTTGTTAAAATCCATATACACTACATTCACTGCTCTGCCTTCATCGATGTGTTTTGTCACATCCTCAAAGAATACAGTAAGGCTTGTGAGGCATGATCTGCCCCTCACAAAGCCATGCTGACTATTTCTAATCAAACTGTGTTTCTCCAAATAATCTTAAATACTATCCCTCAGAATCCTCTCCGATAATTTGCCCATCACAGAAGTAAGACTGACCGGTCTGTAATTCCCAGGATTATCCCTATTCCCTTTCTTGAACAAGGGAATGACATTTGCCACCCTCAAATCATCTGGTACTACTCCAGTGGACAGTGAGGATGCAAAGATCATTGCCAAAGAGACAGCAATCTCTTCCCTCGTTTCCCGTAGCAACCTTGGGTATATCCCGTCTGGCCCAGGGGACTTATCCATCCTCAAGTTTTTCAAAATTTCAACGCATCCTCCTTCCTAACATCAACATGTTCGAGCATATCTGCCTGTTTCATGTTGTCCTCACAAACATCAAGGTCCCTCTCACTGGCGAATACTAAAGCAAAGTAGTCATTAAGGACCTCCCTCACCTCCTCTGACTCTGCACACAAGTTCCCTCCACTATCCCTGATTGGCCCTAGCTTCACTCTGGTCATCCTTTTGTTCCTCACATAAGCATAGAACACTGTGGGGTTTTCCTTGATCCTACCCACCAAAGTTTTCTCATACCCCCTTCTAGCCCTCCTAAGTCCATTCTTCAGTTCCTTCCTGGCTACCTTGTAGACCTCTAGAGCCCTGTCTGATCCTTGCTTCCTCAACCTTAAGTAAGCTTCCTTTTTCCTCTTGACTTGATGTCCCACATGTCTTGTCATCCAAGGTTCCTTCACTTTACCATTCCTTCCTTGCCTCAGTGGGACAAACCTATCCAGTACCTGTAGCAAGTGCTCCCTAAACAACCTCCACATTTCTGTCGTGAATTACATTGCTGCCTCTGTCTTCAGTGTTTTTCCACTGCTGACATAGTTTCCGATCTCAGTATTCAAATGTTGACCATTTACTCAACAGAAATGAGATTATTCCTGAGCAGTCAGGGAGGAGAACTGGCTTAGGAAGCCCATTGGGCAATGACTGTGGTTGAAATTTGTTTGGAACATTGTCTTTTGGAGTGTTTAGGTGGGCAATAACTTCCTTATAACTCTATGTTAAAGTATTCATGGACACTATTCTCATTTTAGTCACCTTTTATGTTATTCACTCATGGGATGTGGATATCACAGACTGGCCAGCAATATTGCCCATCCCCATTGCCCCCTTGAGAAGGTGGGGGTAAGCTGCCTTCTTGAATCACAGTAGTCCATGTGCTGTAGGTTGACCCCCAATGCCCTTAAGGAGGGAATTCCAGGATTTTGACCCAGCGACATTGAAGGAACGGCGATATATTTCCAAGTCAGGATGGTGAGTGGCTTGGAGGGGAACTTGCAGGGGGTGGTGTTCCCGTGAATCTGCTGCCCTTGCCCTTCTAGATGGAAGTGGTTGTGTGTTTGGAAGGTGCTGCCTGAGGATCTTTGGTGAATTTCTGCAGTGAATCTTGTAGATGGTACACACTGCTGCTACTGAGCGCCGGTGGTGGAGGGAGTGGATGTTTGTGGATGTGGTGCCATTCCGGCAGGCTGTTTTTTCCTGGACGGTGTCAAGCTACTAATGTTGTTGGAGCTGCCCCCATCCAGGCAAGTGGGGAGTATTCCATCACACTCCTGACTTGTGCTTTCTAGATGATGGACAGGCTTTGGGGAGTCAGGAAGTGAGTTACTTGCTGCAGTATTCCTAGCCTCTGGCCTCCTCTTGTAGCCACAGTATTTGTTTGGCAAGTCCAGTTGAATTTCTAGTCAATGGTACCCCCCAGGATGTTGATAATGGGAGATTCAGTGATGGCCATACCATTAAATGTCGATGGGCAGTGGTTAGATTGTCTCTTATTAGAGATGGTCATTGCCTGGTATTTGTGTGGTGTGAATGTTACTTACTTTATACGTCCCGACTGCTTCATTTTGAATTCACCTCCATCATGACTGCAGGCTAAATGTTACCACAGAGTGGCCAATGTCAATTTTGGTGAATTTCATTGAGGGTTTCTCTCTGTGAGCCCCAGCGAGATTTCTCATGGTCTATTCTCAAACCTGCCTCATGACATATGGAGCACTATGGCACCCAGCCATCATATTCTCCCACTCAGGGAAAGTACAGGACATTGTTATTCCCGGCACTGGTGTCACCGTGTGTCCGGTCAAGCTCTGGCAGCTAGACAGTGGGTGCACGAGGCTAATGGCCATGTGAGACACTAATGGCAATTGCAGAGAAGTAAATGGCGAGCTGGAGTTTCCAGGAAACGTTCCCATCCAGAATGGCCACCATCTCATTTCTATCCAGCAGGCGAGGGAACGGGAAACTGCAGATAAATGAGGCATGATGGTGGAATAATAAAAAGGTTAATGATGTTGATGTCCTCTCACTGCTCATTAGTGAGAATCTCATCTCACCATTCCACACTCAGAAATGGAAAATATGACTTTTTTGCTCTTGACAGTGGGAAGCTCCTCATTGCTAATCTCATGCCATTCCCTCAATTTTCCTGCCTTTCCCGACCATATTTAGTGATTAGGAAAAATCCACAGTGTATTTCCCTTTTGTTTGAACCACAAAGTTGTCTGTCACTGTTTGGTCAAGTGCTAAACAATGACTGACTTTTATACAGCAGTTATTACTGGATGAATACTGACTGACATGAGCCAGACTGACATTGTTCCTTTCGCTGATCAATGGAAGCATGCATAATTGAGGAACATTTTTGTGCTCTCTGCACATCATGATCTTTGCAGCAAAGTATTGTGTGTGCATCAGAGACTTAATATAATGTGAATGACATTGTGCATTGACATTCCATACTTTAATTAAGGAGTGTAACAAAATATCAACTGGAGGAGCATCAAAGTTTGGTATTACAAAATTTTCTCCAGCCATCTGTTGGAATGCAGATTGATGGCTGGTGACCATCCTTAGGTACCTTTTGCAAATGCCACACTTAAATGCCATAGAGACATGTGTGTGTATGTATCTGTGTGTATGTGAGTGTGTGTGTGTCTGGGTTTGTGCATGTATGTATATGAGTGAATGTGTGTATAAATGTGTGCGTGTGTCTGGATTTGTGAGTGTGTGTGTGTGCGAGAGTGTGTGTGTATGTGTGTGTGTGTGTGAAACTGTATGTATGAGTGTGTGTGTATGTGTGTATCAGTGAGTGTGTGTATGTCAGGGTGTGGGTGTGTCAGGGTGTGTGTGTGTTAGAGTTTGTATGTGGCACTTCTCTGTCCTATCTTGCCTGGAATGATGCACATATCTGGGGAGACTGGGGACCTTGTATCTTTCCTGACTTTATAATCGTGGAGGATCTCATTGCTACTCTAATTACATTAGTAACCATGAGTGAATAGATGCCAACAGAGATATCTACACTCCTCCAATTTTGGCTTCTTCCCATCTCTGGCTGTCATCTCTCCACCAATAAGACCATAAGACCATAAGACAAAGGAGTGGAAGTAAGGCCATTCGGCCCATCGAGTCCACTCCGCCATTTAATCATGGCTGATGGGCATTTCAAATCCACTTACCCGCACTCTCCCCGTAGCCCTTGATTCCTTGCGAGATCAAGAATTTATCAATCTCTGCCTTGAAGACATTCAACGTCCCGGACTCCGCTGCGCTCCGTGGCAATGAATTCCACAGGCCCACCACTCTCTGGCTGAAGAAATGTCTCCTCATTTCCGTTCTAAATCGACCCCCTCTAATTCTAAGGCTGTGCCCACGGGTCCTAGTATCCCCACCTAACGGAAACAACTTCCCAGCGTCCACCCTTTCTAAGCCATGCATTATCTTGTAAGTTTCTATTAGATCTCCCCTCAACCTTCTAAACTCTAATGAATACAATCCCAGGATCCTCAGCCGTTCATCGTATGTTAGGCCTACCATTCCAGGGATCATCCGTGTGAATCTCCGCTGGACAAGCTCCAGTGCCAGTATGTCCTTCCTGAGGTGTGGGGCCCAAAATTGGACACAGTATTCTAAATGGGGCCTAACTAGAGCTTCTGAAATGGGATTTTCTGAAGAAGGGTCCCAACCCGAAACATCAACTTTCCTGCTCCTCTGATGCTGCCTGGCCTGCTATGTTCCTCCAGCTCCACACTGTTAAACTGAGTCTCCTGTCCCAATATTTCCTTACGTGGCTTGGTGCCAAATTTCATTTCATGATACTGTTGCGAAGTACCAGGGAGATGTCCCTAGTATGTCAAGGGCTCTACATAAATGCGATAGTGTTGAATAACTAAGGAAGGCACAGCTCTGAAAGGGTCACTGTCAGATTCGCTGTCCCTCTCACTCAGTCGTTCATTGAATATCGCTGCTCGCCTGCACTTATTAATAGGAAACAATTGTTTACTTGGAGCAGCAAGTCCATCTGACATGCTTCATCAAAAAGCATGAAGCAAAATATTCATGCAGCTGTTTGCCCAGCACTGGCAGCCACATATACAGTGGGCATCTGACAGGCACTGAATGATTGGGAGAGGGTGGCATCTGTGCGCTACATCAGGCCTTTCATCAATCAGGATATCAGTAACCAGCAGCCTTAACCTTTGGCACAAATAAACAACACCTTTGCTTATTGGGGGTTGTGGGGTAGGGGCGTGGGGGTGGGGTTAGCATGCTGCTTTATCATGTGTAGAACATACGCCCAAATCCATTCGGTTAAAAAAGCACCCTCAGTTTTCCGGCTTGATGTGAAATGTGTTCACAGCACAGAACGATCCCGTGCTGAGTGCCGATTGGCAATTCCCATCAGAGAAGCGTTGACGTGGTGAGGTATTAACGAGCACCCTCGCCTGGGCCAGCAAACGGGAGCGGGAGGTGGGGGCAAACTCCAGTGAGACCTTACAGAATTGACTCAGACGCTGATTGCAGCCAGTAAGCGTGCATTTCCATAGCGCCTTTCACATCCTCAGGCTGAGGCACTTGGAGGCCGCAGAGGTATATCTTACAGCTTGCAATGCAAGAAAAACGGAGCAGCAAACATTCACTCAGCAAGACCTCCCAAAGATTTCCATGGAGTTGTGACTGATGGAGCCTTTTCTCCTGCATGACGGTAGCGCAGGGCAGAGAAATCCTATTCTCCTCTTCAAAATAATGCCACGGGGTCCCAGCACATCCACCTGAAAGGGCAGGCAAAGCATTGATTCGATTTAATTTGATTTATTCTTTTCACATGTACCTAGGTACAGTGAAAAGTTTTTGTTTTGCATGCAGCTCAGGAAGATAATACCATACAAAGATCATAGGGTCACTGAACTGAGTGAGGAATACAAAGTTATACAATATTGCACAAAAAGCAGGATCAGCATTAGATTTGAAATTTGAAAGGTCCATTCAGAAGTCTAATAACAGCGGGGAAGAAGCTGTTCTTAAATCTGTTCTTACATGCGTTTAAGCTTTTGTAGATTCTGCCTGGTTTAACATCCACCATCCAAATGACGACCCCTGAAACAGTGCTGTGTTCTGTCAGTATCAGTAAAATTACTGCTCCAGTAATCTGGTGATGGAGAAAGTCATAGAGTCTTACAGCACAGAAACAGGCCCTTCAGCCCACCATGTCTACACTGACCAAACTGCACTGATCCCATTTACCTGCATTTAGTCCATAGCCCACAATGCCTGGCATTTGTGCCATATTAAAGGCTGCTTAATAAGACTGTGACTCCTGGTATAGTAGGATCTGCATCCAGCTGGTTAGAAAGTTAGCTTAAGGGCAGAATGTAGCAGTTTCATGGTAACTGCTTGCTTTTCTGCCTAGAGGCTCGTAGTCAGCGGTCTCCAAGGGTTGGTGCAAGGACTTTGTGTGATGTATATAAATGACTTGGATGTTGGAATATAGAGGAAAATCTCTAAATTTGCCAAATGGGACCAAAGCAGTGGAAAACAGCAAAGCTGATACTTGTCCACCGCAATGGGACATTAATTTTGTAGCAATATAGACTGACGAGTGGTAGAGAAGTGTGAGCTGATGTGGGCTAATAATCTGAGACATGAGTTCAAATCCTGCCATGGCAGGCAAGGACCTGAAATTGAGCTAATGAAAATCATAGAACCATCCAGCACAGAAGAGGCCTTTCGGCCCATCCAGTCCATACCACCAAAAAGACACCAAACCTACACTTTTCAGGGTTAGACCCATAGCTGCAAATGCTACAAAAACAAAATAAACCTGGAGCTAAAACTGCTGGATTATTGGTTAGAAATTCCCATCGGGTTCGCTCATGCCCTTTAGAATTACAGTTAGGTCTATTATCATGTGTAGTTAAGTTACAAAAGAACAGGAGTACAGCGAAAAGTGTAATGTTGCCAACACACAATGCCATCTTAGGTACAAATCTTAGGTACAAAAGTAGAGAAAGTACTATATTACAGATGTACATAGTATACGTACGAGGAAGGAAATTTGCTGTCCTTACTCGGTCTGGCCTACACGTGACTCCAGACCCACAGCAATAGCATTGATTCTTAACTGCCCTCTGAAATGGCCTCACAAGCCACTCAGTCGTATTCAAGAAGTTGACTCACTAACACACCCGACCTCCTCAAGAACAATGAGGAATGGTTTAAATGCTGGCTTTCTCAGTGATGCTCACACCCTCTAACTGAATCAAGAAAGAAAACAGGAAATTCTATTTTTACATCTGACTGTGTTGTACCGAATCTCAGAATTCCTGGCAACATATTTCACCTTGCAATCTATTTGCCCATCGCCCGTAAAATAAGGTAACTTATTGGCTAAGAGTGTTTGCCACTGCAATGAAGTCAATCATACCTTTCGGTTTTCTACACAAATGGCAAACGTTGCTGAGAAAAGAGACAATTCTGTTGAAGCTTTTCATCTTGCCCTTGTCAGGATCCAAGTGCAAGAATGCCAAATCTCAATGGTAACAAGCAATTTATGCTGCATGTGAAAAAGATGCTGGTCGGGTGGCAAGCCAAGCCTGATTAGTTGAGCCAAGGCCATGGAGAATGCACCAGGGATCTATTATCCCCAATAATTTTATTTAATCAAAAAAAAAAGTGAAAGGCCAAGATATGTTCCTTTTTCTTCCAGAGGACAAATGCATATGTCTGAATATGTGCAGCTTCGTGTGAGCAGAGCACTGAGTGAGTGGATAGCATCGAGGTCCAGCAACTTGTGAAACAGTTAACCTCCTCACCACCACCACCGCTTCTGCCAAACACCCAAGCCATCTTTCCTCGATAACAAGTTCCAGACTCCTGGCATGTAAATGGCAATAGAGGGAGTGCAGTGATGGTTTTACAGACTGATTCCTGGGAGGGCAGGACTGAAGCATGAAGAGAAATTTGATCGGTTAGGACTATACTTGCTGGAGTTTAGAAGGATGAAGGGGGATCTTATGGAAACCTACAAAATTCTAACACAGCCAGAATCATAGACTCCCTCCAGTGTATAAGCAGGCCATTCGGACCATCGAATCCACACCGACCATCCAATGGGTGTTCCACCCTATTCTTGTAATCCTGCATTCCCAAGGTTAATCCACCTAACCTGTACATCTTTGGACTGTAGGAGGAAACCGGAGCACCCTGGAAGAAACCCAAACAGACATGGGAGAGAATGTGCAAACCGAAGCTGGAATCAAACCCAGGTCCCTAGCACTGTGAGGCAACAGTGCTAACCACTGTGCCACCATACCAGGAAGGATGTTCCTGATGACCAGTGGTCACAGTCAAAGTATATGGAGTATGTTATTTACCACTGAGATGAGGAGGAATGTCCTCACCCATAGAGTGGGGAACCTGTGGGATTCTCCGCCACAGATGGTGGTTGAGGTTGAAACATTAAATATTTTCAAGAAGGAGTCAGATATAGTTCTTAGGGTTAAAGGGTTCAAAGGAAGAAAGTAGGAACTGGATATTGAGTTGGATTATCAGCCATGATCCTACAGAATGGCGCAGCAGGCTCTAAGGGCTGAATGGCCTACTTCTGTTTTCTATGTTTCTATGTTTGTCATGGGACAACAATATGGAAGGAAGGGGATCTCATTGATACAGTGGCTTTCCTAAGGCTGCGAAGCTGTCAATACATCAGCTGACATTTTCACTCTCTGCTAAGTGTCCTTCGAGGGGGCAACACATATTCCCATCTTACCCGCCCTTTCAGAGCTGCACCTGTTATTTGTTGGTTTGTATCTCTAAATAACACTGACATTGTGACCAAGCTCAAACATGGCCAGGCTTATTGTAGCTGGCACACTATCAAGTGCTTCACATGGGCTTAAATATAGCTAACATTTTCGAAGATTGTGTTTCACTGACACCTTTCCTCATCAATTTTGCTTGATACCAAACTCCAGAGTCCACATTAACTCATACTATTTCAACAACTGTCCTTGCAATGCCTCATCAACAACAAAATCCTTCCAGTTAGGATTTTGTGTCCATGCGGATTCCAACATTGCCTCTGAGGTTTGGGGCCTACAGAGGCGAAACAGCCCATGTCACCCTAAGCAGCTTGGTACTTACACAGTGCTTGTCACAGGGCTAATTAAGGCTCAAATCTGAAGAAAGTTTAGGTCGATCCTGTAAAGTGAATGGAGAACTTGAAAGGCTAACACCACAAGACATGCAGAGAAGGCTGGGAGGCAACTTCCCTCAGTTGTTCTTCGAGATACTTTGGGGACCACAATTCCCTAAAATTTGCAGCTAAAATAAGGGAAGACTGTATGTAATACTGATTTCCATCCCAAAAGAAAAAGGAAATTTGACAAGAGATAGTAGGAACTGCAGATGCTGGAGAATCTGAGATAACAAGGTGTAGAGCCGGATGAACACAACAGGGCAAGCAGCATCATAGGAGCAGGAAAGCTGACTATTCGTCAAACTGAAACATCAGCCTTCCTGCTCCTCTGATGCTGCTTGGCCTGCTGTGTTCATCCAGCTCTACACCTTGTTATCTAGGAAATTTGGCTAGTTTGGCCAAAATTTGACAACTTCAGTTTCCTAAATGCTTTGGGCCAGGTTTGGTACACCAACTGCTGATTAGCATAGCTCCATCTTTAGCACAAGCAATAGTCTTGCACTGACAACAGTCTAGCACTAACAGTAGGCTAGATATTAACAATAACCTGATATTAGCAATAGTTTGGCTCAAACAACAGTCATGGACTAACAATCGCCTGATACTAGCAATAGTGTCGCACTAACAAATAGTCTAGCACTAACAATACTCTCACACTGACAACAGTCCAGTACTAATAATGACCTCCCGCTAAC
>JAHRHZ010000089.1:12451528-12467359 GCA_024137785.1 Ginglymostoma cirratum
GAGCAATGGTGTCGCATTAGCAATGTGGCACTAACAGTGGTCTAGCAATGGTGTCGCATTAGCAATGGTATAGCATGACCTGTGGTCCAGTACTTGCAATCATCTAGTTCTTGCAACGGTGCAGCTCTAGCAATCGCTAAGTACTGGCAATGTTTTCACAGCGGCAATGGTCTAACACTCCAATGTTCTCGCACAAATCATAGATAAGCTGAATCGCCAAGGTGTTTTCTCTACGATAGCAGAGTCAAAAACTAGAGGGCGTTGGTTTAAAGTGAGAGGGGAAAGATTTATAAGGGACCTGAGGGGCAACTTTTTCACACAGAGGGTGGTGTGTGTATGGAATGAGCTGCCAGAGGAAGTGGTGGAGGCTGGTACAATGACAACATTTAAAAGGCATCCGGATGGGTACATGGATAAGAGGCGTTTAGGGGGATATGGGCCAAATGCTGGCAAAGGGGACTAGATTAATTTAGGATATCTGGTTGGTATGGACGTGTTGGACTGAAGGGTCTGTTTCCATGTTGTCCAGCTCTATGATTCTATGACTAGCAGTAGCAAACATTTCAGAGGAGATTTCCAACTAATTGTAGTCACACTGAAACTGAAAATTTGAAAGGGAGCAAGCAGCCCTCACGATTTATTAAAGAAGCATCAAATTAAAGAAAAACAAGATGTCTGCGATCAGTAAATTCTGGGCTAACTTGCCAATTATGTTATTTAGGAAAGTTCTGTGTCAAATTTGGTGATGTTCAATTTGCGATTCGCTTTCCCTCCTGCAACACTGGGGTTGTTGAACAAATCAAAGTGCCGGAACTTCTTGCTGCCTTTTTAACATTTTGTTCACGTCGTACTGTAGCTGTCACCTTTGACCCCTTGCCATTGTAGGACTGAGCTGGGCTCCGGTTTGACATAAGAACGTAAGAAACAGGGCTAACATTCGGCCATTCAGCCTTCTCTGCTGTTCAGTAAGATCACAGTTGATCCACTTTCCTGAGTGTCCTCCATGCCCTTGACTCCCTGGTAAATCAAAAATCTAACAGTTGAACCAATCATTGATAATCCACTCAAATTTCTACGTGAGTAATATTTTACCCAGCCTCACCTGCTCTCTGGGGAAGAGAATTCCAGAGAATAATAACACTCTCTGCGAAGAAATTCCTTCTCATCTTAGACTTAGATGGTCAATCCCTTATATTGAAATGTGAATCCTCTGTTCTAGAGAGGTAACATTCTCTCAACATCAATCCTGAACAGTCCCCTCAGAATCCTAAGTCCTGTAACGGTAGCACTGATGTCTAAAGAGAGACTGGATCATTTAGGATTATGCTCACTGGAGTTTAGAGGAATGAGGGGGGAATCTCATAGACTCCTACAAAATTCCAACAGAACTCAACAGAATAAATACAGGCAGGGTGTTCCCAATGACCAGGGAGTCCAGAACTGGGAGCGGGGTGAGGTGGTGGTGAGTCACAGTTTAAGGATACAGAATAGGCCATTTAAGGCTGAGATGAGGAGAAATGTCTTCTCCCAGGGCATGGGGAGTCTGTGGAATTCTCTGCCACAGAAAGTGGTTGAGGCCAATGTATTGAATATTTTCAAGAAGGAGTTAGATATAGTTCTTAGGGTGAAAGGGATCAAAGGGTATGGGGGAGAAAGCAGGAAAAAGGGACTGGGTTGGATGATCAGCCGTGATCATATTGCGTGGGAGACCAGGCTTGAGGAGATGAGTGGCCCACTCTGGCTCCTATTCCTTTTCCTCACAGTGATTCACAATAATGACGCCAGAACTGCAAAGATACAATTATGATGAAAGACCGAAAAGGGAAGGGTGAAAGTTTGTGAGGGGATCAAAATCCTCCAAACAATGAAAGGATTGGATAAGGCAGACACAGAAAAGGCTGAGACCAAAACTCAGCACCAAGGATATAAAATGGACCAATCCTGTCAAATCTAGACCTGGGGCAGCACGGTGGCTCAGTGGTTAGCACTGTTGCCTCACAGCACCAGGGACCTGGGTTTGATTCCACCCTCGGGCAACTGTCTGTGTGGAGTTTGCACATTCTCCCTGTGTCTGCGTGGGTTTCCTCCAGGTGCTCGGGTTTCCTCCCATGGTCCAAAAATCTGCAAGTTAGGGTGGATTGGCCATACTAAATTGCCCATAGTGTTCAGGGATGTGTAGATTAGGTGGGTTATAGGGATTGGGTCTGGGTGGGATGCTCTGTGGGTCAGTGTGGACTTGTTGAGCCAAAGGGCCTGTTTCCACACTGTAGGGATTCTAGGGATAGACCCCAACAATTGGGGCTGACACATCAACAACAAATACCCCCCCTCTCACCACTCTACAAGTTGACCTTGGCACGTGTGCCATCCAAGGCAAACAAGACCATTGTAAAAGATCTAGTGCCCTGACCAAAACCTAGCGGCGAACTCACACATTTGGAAACATAGCAATGTGCCCCTTTTCAGTGCCAACCCCTTGAGTCAGCCCACTCCCAGGCATAGTGAAAGCTTCAGCCATTTGACTAAAGCTTGAGGAGCAATTAGGGATGTGCAATAAATGCTGGCCTCTTAGTGACTCCCACATCCTATGAATGAATACATTTGAGAAAACATACCCTCATTGCTGTGAAACACTGGACACCATGAATGCTGCATGTCCGCGTCTAATCAAAGCAAAATTGCATTAAAAATAAAACACTTATCAATTACAAGCATTTAATTATAGATGTCAGCTGTACTCTCACATCTGAGTCAGAAGGCTGTGGGTTCAAGTCTGCCTTGGGGAAATTCGAATTTATAATCCAGGCAGACGCTACATGCGTAGGTGTGAGGATTACTGTTGTTTGGAGCTCCCAACTTGAAACTGTGAGGTTAAACCAAGGTCTATTTTGCCCTTGTGGGTGAACGTAAAAGGTCGATTTTGCGGAGGGATTCTCCCCAGAATCATGACCAATCTTAATTGTCCAAACCAGGGTGACTAAAACGAATGTTCTGTCATGACCGCATGGCTCGCTGTGGGAGCTGCCTGTCTGTAAATTGGCTGTCACATTTCTTCCAATGGCAATAAGTGCTGCCTTGCAAAAGTACTGCATTAGCTGGAAAGCAAAGGAGTTGGTAAAGGCATGATATGAATGCAAGGCTGTCTTTCCTCTTAAGGTGAAACAGAACCTTATCTAACACAGTTAAAAGACGGAGTGATCTTAAAAGCAAAGGGTTGCTGCTTCAAATCGATGTGACACGCACCAAACCAACACGCGGTGTCGTGGCGCAGTTTTATGATGTTGGTGGGCCTTCCCCATGACCAGTATCAGCTCTGGTTGTGTAGTTAAGCTTGCAGCATTGTACATTGTTGCCACCAGGAGGTGTCGTTGTTTGTTCTTCATGCAATACATTTCTGCCCCCTGATTCTCGCTTTTGGATTTTGGGAGAGGATCTCAATATTGTCGCAGCAAACACTCGCACAAAGGCTCATGATTTCACTCACTCTGCCAGGACCTTTCTTTTAAACCTGTGTTTATGTGACAACTTCCCTCCTTCACAATATGATGAGATCCTTCTCATGGATTTTTAAAAAGGCTTGGACTGTTCCTGAATCTTTTCCCTTGGACAGTCTTTAAACCCTTCTTCTGGACTGTGTTTTGAAACTACTCCCATCGGACTGTGTCTTTAAACCCTTCACAATGACTGTTTCTTTAAATCCCTTTCCCTGACTGTGTCAAGATATTCCTTGGGCTGTGCCTTTAATCCATTCCCTTATCTGTCTCTTTAAACTCTTCCCTCAGGCTGTCTTTTCAATCAACCTCTCACACAATCTCTTCAAATTACTCTCCAACTCCCCGACACCTCCTCCTACCGCCCCCTTGATCATGACCCCACCCCCGAGCACCAAACCATCATCTCCCAAACCATCCACAACCTCATCACTTCAGGTGACCTCCCACCCACCGCCTCCAACCTCATTGTTCCCCAACCCCGCAGCGCCCGCTCCTATCTCCTTCCCAAAATCCGCAAACCTGAATGCCCTGGTCAACCCATTGTCAACATCTGCTCCTGCCCCACCGAACTTATCTTCACCTATCTCGACTCCATTTTCTCCCCCATGGTTCAGGAACTCCCTACCTACATCCGTAACACCACCCACGCCCTACACCTCCTCCAGAACTTCCAATTGCCCGGTCCCCAACACCTCATTTTCACTATGGACGTCCAGTCTTTACACACCTGCATTCCCCATGCAGATGGCCTAAAGGCCCTCCACTTCTTCCTGTCCCACAGGCCTGGCCAGTCCCCCTCCACTGACACCCTCATCCGCTTAGCCGAACTCGTCCTCTCCCTCAACAACTTCTCTTTCAATTCCTCCCACTTCCTACAGACAAAGTGGGTGGCCATGAGTACCCGCATGGGCCCAAGCTATGCCTGCCTCTTTGTAGGTTATGTGGAACAATCCCTCTTCCAAAGCTACACTGGCCCTAAACCCCACCTCTTCCTCCGTTACATTGATGACTGGATCGGCACCACCTCGTGCTCCCACGAGGAGCTCGAACAGTTCATCCACTTCACTAACACCTTCCACCCCAACCTGAAGTTCACCTGGACCATCTCTAATACCTCTCTCTCCTTCCTGGACCTCTCTGTCTCCATCTCCAGCAACCACCTAGAAACTGATATCCATTTCAAGCGCACCGACTCCCACAGCTACCGAGAATACACCTCCTCCCACCCACCTTCCTGCAAAAATGCCATCCCCTATTCCCAATTCCTTCGCCTCCGCCGCATCTGCTCCCAGGATAAGGCATTCCACTCCCGTACATCTCAGATGTCCTCGTTTTTCAAGGACCGCAACCTCCCCCCCCACCTCAGTGGTTGAGAAGGCCCTCGACCGTGTCTCCCGCATTTCCCGTAACTCATCCCTCACACCCCGTCCCCGCAATAACAACCAAAAAAGAATCCCCCTCGTCCTCACGTACCACCCCACCAACCTCCGGATCCAATGCATCATCCTCCAACACTTCCGCCATCTGCAATCTGACCCCACCACCAAAGACATTTTTCCCTCCCACCCTTATCTGCTTTCCGGAGGGACCACTCTCTCTGTGACTCCCTTGTCCGCTCCACACTCCCCTCCAGCCCCACCACACCTGGCACTTTTCCCTGCATCCGCAGGAAGTGCTACACCTGCCCCGACACCTCCTCCCTCACCCCCATCCCAGGCCCCAAGAAGACTTTCCACATCAAGCAGATGTTCACCTGCACATCTGCCAATGTGGTATACTGCATCCGCTGTACCCGTTGTGGCCTCCTCTACATCGGGGAAACCAAGCGGAGGCTTGGGGATCGCTTTACAGAACACCTGCGCTCGGTTCGCACTAAACAACTGCACTTCCCAGTCGCGAACCATTTCAACTCCCCCTCCCATTCCTCAGACGACATGTCCATCCTGGGCCTCCTGCAGTGCCACAACAATGTTACCCGAAGTTTGCAGGAACAGCAAATCATATTCTGCTTGGGAACCCTGCAGCCCAATGGTATCAATGTGGACTTCACAAGCTTCAAAATCTCCCCTCCCCCTACTGCATCCCAAAACCAGCCCAGCTCGTCCCTGCCTCCCTAACCTGTCCTTCCTCCCACCTATCCCCTCCTCCCACCTCAAGCCCCACCCCCATCTCCTACCTACTAACCTCGTCCCTCACCCTTGACCTGTCCGTCCTCCCTGGACTGACCTATCTTCTCCCTACCTCCCCACCTACACTCACCTTTACTGGCTCCATCCCCGCCTCTTTGACCGGTCTGTCTCCTCTCCACCTATCTTCTCCTCTATCCATCTTCTATCCACCTCCCCCTCTCTCCCTATTTTTTTCAGAACCCCCTTCCCCTCCCCCATTTCTGAAGAAAGGTCTAGGCCCGAAACGTCAGCCTTCCTGCTCCTCTGATGCTGCTTGGCCTGCTGTGTTCATCCAGCTCTACACCTTGTTATCCCTCCACACTGTCTCCTTAAACCCTTCCCTCGGAATGTCTCTTTAAACTCCACCCTTGGGCTCTATCTTTAAACTATTACCTCAAATGTATCTTTAAACACTTCCATGGACTATCGTATTAAATCCTCCCCTCGGATCGTCATTTAAATACATCCATGGACTGCCCTTTCTGTCAATTTTAAATTATTCGCTGGGCGTGTGTCTTTGAGCACTTCCACGAACTGTCTCTTTAAATTCTCTGCTCGGACTGTCATTTTTAAAACATTCCCTCGGATTGTATCTTTAAAGTATTCGCTTGAGTTTGTGTTTCAACCCTCCTCTCTGACTGTCTCTAAACTAACAACTTGGAGTGTGTTGTTAAACTCTCTCTCCTTGGACTGCTCTTTGAACAATTCTCTTGCACTGTGCCTTTAAACAATTTCCTTAGACTGTATGTTTAAACAATTACATGGACTGTCTCTTAAAATCCACTTCTCAGAAGCCATTTTTAAACTAGTTTTTTGGGCTGTGTCCTTCAACACAAAGGACTGTCTCTTTAAGTTCTCCTCGCAGACTTTCATTTTTGAACTATTCCCTCACACTATGTCTTTCAACCCTTCCATTGACTATCTCTTTAAATCCTCCTCTTGGACTGTCAACTTTGGACTGTTCCCTTTGCCATCATCATTAAACACTTCCCTGGACTGACTCTTTAAATCATTTTCTCAGGCTGTCATTTTTAAAATATTCACTCCAAGTGTATCTTTGAACAGCTCCATGGACTGTCTCTTTAAACTTTCCTCTCGGGTTGTATTTTAAACCTATTCCCTCGGATTGTGTCTTTAAACACTTCCTTGGACTGTTCCTTCAGGCTGTGAATGTAAACATATGCCCGCATTGTCTCCTTAAACTCAATGCACGGTCTGTCATTTTAAACATTTTCCTTGAAGTTTGTCTTTAAACACATCATGGAGTGACACTTTAAATCTTTCCTTTGGTCTGACCATTTTAGCTTATTCCCTTGGTCTCTGTCCTTAAAAATCTCCATGGACTGTTTCTTTCCATCCTCTTCTAAGACTGTAATTTTTAA
Organism: Ginglymostoma cirratum; assembly: GCA_024137785.1. Lineage (NCBI taxonomy): Eukaryota > Metazoa > Chordata > Chondrichthyes > Orectolobiformes > Ginglymostomatidae > Ginglymostoma > Ginglymostoma cirratum. Next base: position 12,458,573 of record JAHRHZ010000089.1, read on the forward strand.
ATATTCACTTGGACTGTGTCATTAAGCATTTTGTGGACTATGTCTTTGAATCCTTCTATTGAACTGTCTTGAAACTTTAAGCTAGTCCCCAGGACTGTATCTTAAAACACTTCCACAGACTGTCTCTTTAAATCCTCCTCGCAGACTGTCATTTTAAATCTGTGTCTTTAAACATTTCCTTTGACTGTCTCTTTAAACACTCCTATTGGATGATCAACTTTAGAATGTTCCTTTTGAATGTGCCTTTAAATCCTTCCATGAACTGTGTTTTTATATCCTCCTCTCAGACTGCCCTTTACAAACTGTTCCCTTGGACTGTGTCTTTAAACACTTCCATGGACAGTATCATAGAGTCGTGCAGCGAGGAAACAGACCCTTTGGTCAACTCATCCATGCCGAACAGGTTTCCTAAACTAAAGTAGTCCCATTTTCCTGATCCTGGCCCTTATCCTATTCATGTACATGTCCAAATGCCTTTTAAATGTTGTAATTGTACCAGCCTCCACCACTTCCTCTGGCAGCTCGTTCCAAACATGCACCACCCTCTGTGCAAAACAGTTGCCCCTCAGGTCCCTTTTAAATCTTTCCCCTCTTACCTTAAACCAATGCCCCTCTAGATTTGGACTCCCCTACCCTGGGGAAAAGACCTTGGCTATTCACCCTATCCATGCCCCTCATGATTTTATAAACCTTTATAAGCTCACCCCTCAGTCTCTGGTGATCCAGGGTAAAAAGTCCCAGCCTATCCAGCCTCACATAACTCAAACCCTCAAGTCTCGGTGTCATCCTTGTAAATCTTTTCTGCACCCTTTCCAGTTTAATAACATCCTTCCTACAGCAGGGCGACCAGAATTGTATGCAGTATTCCAAATGTGGTCTTACAATGTTTTGTATAGTTGTAACATGACGTCCCAACTCCTGTGCTCAATGCACTGGCCAATAGAGGCAAACGTGCCAAATGCCTTCCTCACTACCCTGTCTACCTGTGACGTAAATTTCAAGAAACTGTGCACCTGCACCCCTAGGGCTCTTTGTTCAACAACCCTCCCCATGACCTTACCATTAAGTGTACAAGTCCTGCCCTGATTGGCCTTACTAAGAGGCAACACCCCACATCTGCCACTCCTCAACGCAGCGGCCATTCTGATAAAAATGCCGTTGCACTCTGAGGTAACCTTCTTTGCTGTCCACTACACCTCCAATTTTAAAGTCATCTGCAAACTTACTAACAATGCCTCCTGTCTTCTCATCCAACTAATATATATAGATGATGAACAACAGTGGACCCAGCACTGATCCTTGTGGCACAACGCTGGTCATAGGCCTCCAGTCTGAACACCAACCCTCTACCACCACCCTCTGTCTCCTACAGTCAAGCTGATTTTGTATCTTGCTAGCTCTCCCTGGATCCCATGTCATCTAAACTTAAAAACCAGTGTATCGTGCAAGACCTTATTGAAGGCCTTGCTAACGTCCATGTGCAGGGATTGTAACAAAGTCAGCCAGGTGGACCTCGTAGAATACCATCCGACTAGCATCCACATCTAGACGTTCATCAGACGCCATTTCCGCCACCTCCAGCGAGAAGCCACTACCTGACACATATTCCCCTACTCTCCCTTGTCTGCCTTCAGCAGGGACTGTTCCCTCAGGGACACCCTGGTCCACATTTCCTTCACCCTCGACACCTCCCCACAGCCCTATGGCACCTTCCCCTGTAACCGACGAAGGTGCAACACCTGCCCATTTACCTCCTCCCTCCCCAGTATCCAAGGGCCGAAACATACCTTCCAGGTGAAGCAAAACTTCACCTCCACTTCCCAGAATCTAGTCTACTGTATTCGCTGCTCACAATGTGGTCTCCTCTACATTGGGGAAACGAAGCATAGACTGGGTGACCGCTTCACAGAACTTCTATATTCTGTTCGCAAAAATGGACACTGTGCTTCCTGTTGCCTGCCACTTTAACGCACCACCCTGCTCCCTGGCCAACATCTCTGTCTCTGGCTTGCTGCAGTGTTCCAGCGAAGCCCAATGCAAGCTGGAGGAACAACACCTCATTTTCCGCTTGGGGACCCTACAGCCTTCCAGACTCAATATTGAGTTCAATAATTTTAGGGTCTAAACTCTCCCATGTCCCAGACTCCCACCCCGACACACCAGGCCTTGTTACCACATAGCCTGCCATTACACACTACCTATCATTAGCTACTAACTGTCCCCATTAACAGCTATTCACCCTCCCAGCCTGATCGTTAGCAACTGCTTTGTCTATCCAAATGTTCTTCTCTCGCTTTGGGCTCTATCCCCACCTATCTTTTACCCCTTACCCCCTCCCTCTCCCCAGACTTCTGCGTATAAACCGACATTTTCCTAGATACTACCAGTTCTGAGGAAGCCTTAACTCTGATTTCTCTTCACAGAGGCTACCAGACCCGCTGAGCTTTTCCAGAAACTTCTGTTTTTGTTTCTTGTTTACAGCATCTGCAGTCCTTTCAGTATTATACAGAATATGAGTTCCCTGATTGGGGCTGTTAAACTGGTCCAATCGGGGAGCCCTGGCTGACCGATATAAATAGGAGAGTCAGAGGTTTTCCTTTTTATTCATGATGGGATGAGGGCATCACTGGCTAGGCCAGCATTAATTGTCCAGAGGGCAGTTAAGAGTCAACCACATTGCTGTGGGTCTGGACATTAGTGAACCAGATGGGTTTTTTTTTCAACAATGCTTTCATGGTCGTTAGAACTTTTAATTCCAGATTTTTATTGAATTCAAATTCCACCATCTGCCATGATGGGATTTGAACCCAGGTCCCCTGAACATTACCTGGAGTCCCTGGATTAACAGTCCAGCACTAATACCGCTAGGCTAATGCATCCCCAGAGACTTGGCTCTGAGGAAGCCAGACCAGTGTCAAGGACTATGCATGTGTAAGTAAGGGGTGACTTGGTGATGAGTACCGGCGTCAGTGGAGTTATTTCACATGTCGACTACATCTACCACTCTGCTTTCATCTATCTTCTTGGTCACCTCTTCGAAAAACTCAATCAAGTTAGTGAGACACGATTTCCCATGCACACAGCCCTGCTGACTATCCCTAATCAGTCCTTGCCTTTCCAAATACATGTAAACCCTATCCCTCAGAACCCTCTCCAACAACCTACCCACCACTGAGGTCAGGCTCATCCTGGCTTTTCCTTACAGCCTTCCTTAAATAATGGCTCAACATTAGCCACCCTCCAGTCTTCCAGCAGCTCAAACATGCCTATCAATACAAATATCTCTGCTAGGGGCCTCACAATTTCTTCCCTAGCTTCCCACAACATCCTGGGATACACTTGGCCAGGTCCCAGAGACTTATCTACCTTTACGTGTTTTAAAACATCCAGCACCTCCTCTTCTGTAATGTGGACTCTTTTCGGAACATCAGCATTTATTTCCCTGAGTTCCCTAGCTTCCGTGTCTTTCTCCAGAATAAATGCCGATGTGAAATATTCTTTTACAATCTCACCCATCTCCAGTGGTCCCACACATAATTGGCCTCATTGGTCTTTAAGGGAGCCTATTGTCTCCCTAGTTACTCTTTTTCCCCTACTATATTTCTAGAATCACTTGGGATTTTCCTTGACCTTAGCTGCCAAAGCCGTCTCATGTCCCTTTTCTGCCCTCCTGATTTCTCCCTTATGTGTACTCCTACACCCCTGATACTTGTCCAGGGAATCACTTGATCCCAACAACTTATACCTGACATATGCCTCTTTCTTTTTCTTGATCAGAACCTCAATAGCTCTCATCATCCATTGTTCCTTACTCCTGCCAGCCTTGCCCTTCACACGAAGAGGAACATACTGGCCCTGAACTCTTGTTATCTGGCTTTTGAAAGCCTCCCACTTGTCAGACATGCAAAGTGTTCCCTCATCAACACCTTAGTCACTTGCCCTGCCTTATTTCCCAAGAGGAGGGTGGGTTTTGCCCCTTCTCTGGTAGGGCCATCTACACATTGATTGAGAAAGTTTTCTTGAACACCCTTGACAAATTTTTCCCCCATCCAAACCTTTAACACTATGGCAATCCCAGTCTATGTTTAGACTGTATCTTTAAATCCTCCTCATTTTTTAACATCTGTTCCCTCGTACTATGTCTTTAAAGTATCCCTTTGGACTGTCTCTTTAACTCCTCCTCTTAGACCGTCATTTTTAAACTTTTCCCTAGGACTGTGTCTTTAAATCCTCCGACGGGCTGTCTCTTTAAACTATTCCCTTGGACTGTCTCTTTAAACCCGTTTTATGCACTGTGTCTTTAAATCTTCCTGTTGGACTGTCAACTTTCATCTGTTCTGTTTTACTGTGAGTTTAAACGTGGCCCTGGACTATCTGTTCAAATTGTCTTCTCAGGCTGTCAATTTTAAACCATTCCCTGTGTCTTTAAACCATTCCCTCAGACTAGCTCTTTAAATCCTCCTGTCAGACTATCATTTTTAAACTAGCCCCTATGACTATGTCTTTAAATACTTCCATGGATTTTCTCTTCACATCCTCCCCCAGGGATACCAAATTTGGGCTGTTCACTTTGACTGTGTCTTTAAACGTATTCATGGACTGTCTCTTTAAATCCTCCTCTTGGACCGTCAATTTTAAACTATTTTTTACGTCTTTAAATGATTCCCTCCGACTAGCTCTTTAAATCCTGCTGTCAGAGTGTCTCTTCAACTGTTACCTTGGACTGTGTCTTTAAACAGTTTCATGGCAGTCTTTTTAAGTCCTCCTCTCAGCCTGCCATTTTTATTCTGTTCCCTCAGACTGTGTCTTTAAACTCTTCCTTTGGACTGTCTCTTTAAATCATCTCCTCTGCGTCTGTATCTTTAAATCTTTCCATTCTAACAGAAGTTATCGACAACACCGCAGTCCATCCTTTTAAATTCTTCGCACTGAATATTGTTTGTGATTAACTACGAAAATGTGAAGTGGTCAAATCATCAGGACCCTGTTTGTGAAAGTTCATTTTAACCCCTTGCCGCCCTTTGAACTTCCACAGTGGATCACATTCCCATTGCCATTCTTCTTGGATATTTTCTTTTCTGTGACTTCCGCATTCATAGCCTGGAACTCTGATGCCAGCTCCTTCTGGGAATTGTTTTGGGTGAAGTTGGAGTATCTGGTTTGGAGGGTTGGGTGAGGTAGTTGTCAGAGGTTCATGGGAGGTGTAAGAAGTTTGGGGGAGGTGCAGTTGGACGTTGTCTGTTTTAAGTTAACATTGAAACATAGAGACTAGGGTTAAGAATAGGCCATTCAGCACTTCGAGCCTGCTGACCCTCTACCTCAACACCATGTTCCTACTTTCTCCCAATATCCCTTGATGGTTTTAAAATCTAAAAACTTATCCATGTCTTTCTTGAAGTTATTCATCGACTTGGCCTTCACAGCCTTCTAGAGAATTCCACAGGTTCCCACTACCCTCTGAGTGAAGAAGTTTATCCTCGTCTCAGTCCTAGATGGTCTATCCCATATCCTGAGACTGTGTCCCCTGGTTCTAGACTCTTCAACCAGGAATAACATCCTCCCTGCATCCAGTCCGTCCAGCCCCGTTAGAGTTTTATACACTTCAATCAGACCCTTTGAAACTCTAGTCATTACAGGCCCCAATTTCTCCTCCCCAGAATCCATCTATACTTCGGGCAGCCTCGGGAAAGCACCCAACATAATCAAAGACCCCTCCCACCCTGGCTATACTCTCTTCCACCTTCTTCCATCGGGCAAAAGGTATAAAAGTTTGAATACACGTATGAACAGATTCAAGAACAGCTTCTTTCCCTGCTGTTATCAGACTTTTGAACAGACCTCTCAAATGTTAATTCTGATCTCTCTATCTCTCCCTCTGCATCTTCTCTGCGGCTGTGACACTGTATTCTGCACTCTGTTCTGCTACCCTAATGCACATTGTACGGAACGATCTGCCCATAGAGCATGTAAAACAACACTTTTTACTACGTCTCATTGCGTGACAACAGAAGATCAATCAATAGTGAACCTCTGCTGCACTCCTTCTGGGTCAGCTTAGATTTACTCAGGATAACAAGGTGTGGGGCTGGATGAACACAGCAGGTCAAGCAGCATCATCCAGCATCTGCAGTACCTTTGATAGACTTACTCAGGAGTTAGGCCAACTCTTTACTTGTCTAACAGTTCCTGGGTAACTATTAATTTAATGGACGTGTAACCTTGTGAATTCTCCAACGTTTAAGGGGTTTCTTTCAGGATTTTATTCTGCTCAAGCAGAGGCATTGTCCATCAGATAATCCCCATGGATTTTGCTGCATGTGGGATTCTACAGGGTCTTGACGTAGAACTGCAGTCTGCAGGAATAACAATCAGATGATTGGAATACCCTAGGTCCATATCACAAAATGAGTTACTAGTTTGTGGTCAGGCTGACATCTCATTATAAACCCTTTGTGTGCTAGGTTTTTTTTGTCTCCCTTATTAACACAATGCTAGTAAAACTCAGTATTACTCAAGCTTCTCTGATTCAAATAAATTAAGAAGCATTCAATATCAACATTTAATATCAATATTCAACAGATAAAGTTTTCTCTGAAAGGGCTTCTTCAAATTTCAGGAAAGTTTGTTACAGTTTGCACAAGAATCATGGACAAAAATTGGGAACTAGAATGTGTGTATATAAAGCTTCAAAGCACTTCAAGATACCACACATACTTCAACATGCTAATTTTAAAATATCTTTAACAGCAAAGTTGAAGTGAGCAGCCCTCAGTGCCTTTGCCTCCAGAGCTCGTGGGAGCTTTGAGATCTATCATCTGAGTACACATTGAGCTGCACATGAGTGACAGCACTGTTCCCAGCTCGAATGGAGATCACTGGCCAATTGCACTGTCAACCAGACCTGGAGTGAAGAAGGGTTTCGGCCCGAAACGTCAAGTTTTCCTGCTCCTATGATGCTGCTTGGCCTGCTGTGTTCATCCAGCCCCATGCTTGTTATCCTGGAGTGCACCCTACTGTTACACATTGGGATTGCTTTCATCCATGTGACTTGAAAGGGCTTTTGTGGGACAGTAGTTGTGACCTTGAGAAGCCTCGATTCAAGTCCAACCTGATCCAGAGGTGAGTCATGCCATCACTGAGTAGGTTAATCAGGAACTGCTGGATTGTGGTTGACATTATTTGGTCATCTTGCAGGGCCTCATCCATTGCACTTCACGACAGAACTTTTTTGAAACAAAGAATTAGACCACCCTGCTTAATTGATGAGTTCCAAATGCTGCAGCTCATGAAAACTGTTCAAGTAGATTCTGTAGATTGGGTGCTGTTTAAAAAGACTCGATAGAATGGCACTGTTAAAATACAACCTGTAGGCTGGGTGCAGTTGAAATACGCCGTACAGAATGGGTGCTGTTTAAATACAATCTGTTGACTGTGTGCTGTTTAAATAGACTCTGTAGATGGGGCACTGTTTCAATAGAATCTGTGGACTGGGCGCTGTTTAAATAGACTCTGTAGACTGGGTGCTGTTTGAATAGACATTGGAGGCTGGATGCTGTTTTTACAGACTCTGTACATTGTATGCTGTTTGAATAGACTCTGTCAACTGGTTGCTTTTTAAATGGACTCTGTAGACTGGGTGCTGTTTAACTAGATTCTGTAGACGGTGTGCTGTAGACTGTGTTCTATTTCAATAGTCCCTGCAGACTGTGTGCTATTTGAAGAGACAGTGTAGACTGGGTGCTGTGTAAATAGACTCTGTATACTGGGTGTATACACCTACCCCAACCGCATCCCAAAACCAGCCCAGCTCATCTCCGCCTCCCTAACCTGTCCTTCCTCTCACCTATCCCCTCCTCCCACCTCAAGCCCCACCCCCATCTCCTATCTACTAACATCATCCCGCCCCCTTGACCTGTCCATCCTCCCTGGACTGACCTATCTCCTCCCTACCCCCCCACCTACACTCACCTTTACTGGCTCCATCCCCGCCTCTTCGACCTGTCTGCCTCCTCTCCACCTAGCCTCTCCTCTATCCATCCTCTATCCGCCTCCCCCTCTCTCCCTAGTTATTTCAGAACCCTCTTCCCTGCCCGCATTTCTGATGAAGGGTCTAGGCCCGAAACGTCTAGCTTTCCTGCTCCTATGATGCTGCTTGGCCTGCTGTGTTCATTCAGCCCCACACCTTGCTATCTCTGTAGACTGGGCACAGTTTAAAAAGTCTGGAGACGAGGTGATATTTGAATACACTTTCTCGACTGTGCTCTGTTTAAATCGACTGTAGACTGGGTGTTATTTAAGTAGACTCTGTAAGATGGTCGCTGTTTAAATAGACTGTGCAGACTGTGCACTATTTAAAGAGACTTTTTAGACTGGGCACTGTTTAAACAGAGTCTGCAAACTACGCACTGTTCAAATACACTTTGTAGGCTGTGTGCTGTTTAACTAAACTCTGTAGACTGGGCACTGTTTAAATAGACTCTGTGGAGTGGACACTATGTACATAGACTCTCTACCCTAGGCACTGATTAAATAGAAACTGTAGGTTCTGCACTGTTTAAACAGACTCTGTAGAATGTTTAAACAGACTCTGCAGAATGTGTGACATTTAAATAGACCCTATAGACGGGGATCTGTGAAAATAGACACTGTACACAGTGATAAAAGGTACTGCAGATGCTGGAGAATCCGAGATAACAAGCATGGGGCTGGATGAACACAGCAGGTCAAGCAGCATCATAGGAGCAGGAAAACTTGACGTTTCGGGCCTAAACCCTTCATCAGAAAATC
>JAHRHZ010000089.1:12480059-12494954 GCA_024137785.1 Ginglymostoma cirratum
GACTGGGCGCTGGTTAAATAGACTCTGTAGACTGGGCGCTGGTTAAATAGACTCTGTAGACTGGGCGCTGGTTAAATAGACTCTGTGGACTGTACACTCAAATACACTCTGTAGTGTCTGCACAGTTTAATTAGACTCTGTAGACTGGGTGCTGTTTAAATAGACTCAGTAGATGTGGCACTGTTTAAATACACTCTGTAGCCTGGGCATGGTTTAAATAGACTCTGTAGGAAGGTTGTGTTTAAATAGACTCTGTAGACAGGGTGCTGTTTAAATAGACTCCATAGTTTGGGTGCTGTTTAAGTAGACTCTATAGTCCGGGCACTGTTTAAATAGACTTTGTCAACTGGGTGCATTTTAAGTAGACTCTGTAGACTGGGTGCTGTTTAAATAGACACTGTAGACTGGATGCGTTTTAATAGACTCTGTAGACTGTATAGACAAATAAGAGGCCAAAGAACATCAGATAAGGCAGCATCTGAAGGCAAGGAGCAGTCAATGTTTCAGTTATCGTTTCAGTTTCAGTTATTCCTCATCAGTTCTGAGGAAGGGTCACTGGACCCGAAACATTAACTCTGATTTTTTTCTTCACAGACGCTGCCAGACCTGCTGAGCTTTTCCAGCAACTTTGTTTTACTTCCTGATTTACAGCATCCGCAGTTTATTTTGGTTTTTATTTTGTTTCAGTTATTACCCTTCTTTAGGACTGTAGACTGGGCACTGTAATTGGCTAAAAATGATACTCCGTAGACTGAGTGATATTTAAAGCAATCCTGTAGACTGTGTCCTGCAGTGTGTTGTTTAAATAGATTCTGCTGTCTAACTGAGACATTTGGTTTCAGCAACATAATCACTTTTTATCATTTTTAGCCAATAACTCCAGGTTTGTTATTTGTGACAGGATTTCCGAGAGATAAGTTTTAGCAGATTAACCAGACCAGCGGGGACACTGGTTGCGTGGTGAATAACTGCTACCTTGTGCAAGCTAATGATAGCATTTCCCCACCAACTGCAGATGACACGAATCACCAAGTGGGATGTTACCAGTTCAGACAATGCAAAACAGACAAGATGCTGCTTAAAACTGTCTACTCTCGGTTATGCATTGTCCATGCCAGTAAATCTTGGCAACAACAGCTTTGAACTGGGTACAAACTCTACCAGAACACTATAAAGCCACCTTCTGAAATACAGCAGTTACTCTGATCACAGCACTGCCCTGAGGAGATGCATGAATCATTTTGGCAACAGTGACTGGAAAACAGAAGTAAATCTAGTAACCACCCGAATAGGATTCATTGGACAATGGCCAATTATCTCATTCTTTTGTGAAGACCAGCCCCAAACATAAAACCGGAATCAAAGATGAATTTTGAATTGATGCATGTTCGGAAAGCAGAGTGACCTCTAAGGTCTACCCATCAGTCCCACTTCATCTGTCTCCACAGTTGTGAAATTGACAAGGGCCATTAACTAACTTGCTGCTGGCTTCTGTTCAATATTCAGGGAGATTTTTGGCAGGCATCAGAGAGCCATATGAAACAGCAGCAGCTGTGAGCCATTCAGCCCCTCAAGCCTGCTCTGCCATTTCCTAAGATCATGGCTGATTTGATTGTCAGCTCAAATCCACATTCTCCGCCACCATCCATAACCTTTTACCCTGCTCCTTATCAAGGACCTATCAATCTCAGCCTTAAAGATAATTCAGGTTTGAGAGGTGACTTTATCAAATTTTCTAAAATCACAGGGGTTATAATTAAGGTTAATAGTAGGTGTCTTTTCCCTAGGGTGGGGGCTTTTAAGACTAGGGGACACATTTTTAAGGTGAGAGGAGAAAGATTTTAAAAAAGACGTGAGGGGCAAATTTTTACACAGAGTGGTTTATGTGTGGAATGAACTTCCTGAGGGTGTGGGTAGAGTTACAGCATTTAAAATACATTTGGCTAAATACATCAATAGAACATAGAACATTACAGCGCAGTACAGGCCCTTCGGCCCTCGATGTTGCGCTGACCTGTGAAACCAATCTGAAGCCCATCGAACCTACACTATTCCATTATCATCCATATGTTTATCCAATGACCATTTAAATGCCCTTAAAGTTGGCGAGTCTACTACTGCTGCAGGCAGGGCATTCCATGCCCTTACTACTCTCTGAGTAAAGAACCTACCTCTGACATCTGTCCTATCACCCCTCAATTTAATTCTATGTCCCCTCGTGCTAGCCATCACCATCCGAGGAAAAAGGCTCTCACTGTCCACCCTATCTAATCCTCTGATCATCTTGCATGTCTCTATTAAGTCACCTCTTAACCTTCTTCTCTCTAACGAAAACAGCCTCAAGTCCCTCAGCCTTTCCTCATAAGACCTTCCCTCCATACCAGGCAACATCCTGGTAAATCTCCTCTGCACCCTTTCCAATGCTTCCACATCCTTCCTATAATGCGGCGACCAGAACTGTACTCAATACTCCAAGTGCAGCCGCACCAGAGTTTTGTACAGCTGCAACATGACCTCACGGCTCCGAAACTCAATCCCTCTACCAATAAAACCTTACACACCGTACGACTTCTTAACAACCCTATCAACCTGGGTGGCAACTTTCAGGGATCTATGCACATGGACACCAAGATCTCTCTGCTCATCCACACTACCAAGAATCTTACCATTAGCCCAGTACTCTGTATTCCTGTTACTCCTTCCAAAGTGAATCACCTCACACTTTTCCGCATTAAACTCCATTTGCCACCTCTCAGCCCAGCTCTGCAGCTTATCTATGTCCCTCTGTAACCTGCAACATTCTTCCACACTATCCACAACTCCACCGACTTTAGTCTATTCTAATTTCATTTTCCAGCACTTGACCCATAGCCTTGTGCGCCTTGGGATGGCAAACATACATGTGAACATCTCTTCAACATTTTGAGGGCTTCTGTGTCTATCTCTCTTACAATCAATGTGTTCCAGATTCCCAACACCTTCCGGATCAAGAAGTATAACTTCACATCTCCTGTAAACCTTCTGCCCCTTACCCTAAATCCAAACCTCCTGGTCACTGATTCCCCTAATCAAGGGTAAACATTTCTTCCCATCTATGTCCCTCATAATTTTATACATCCCAATCATGTCCCCCTCAATCTCCTCTGCCCTAAGGAAAACTCCAATCTGTCCACTTTTTCTTCATAACTGTTTGGAGGGATGTGGGCCAGGAGCAGGCAGGTGGGACTAGTTCAGTTTGGGATTATGGTCAGCATGGACTGGTTGGACCAAAGGGTCTATTTCCATGCTGTATGACTCGATGACTCTGCTTCCCTCAGCATTTCAAGCAAAGAATTCCAAAGACTCCAAGAGAAAAACTCACCTAATGTCTGAGTTAACTGGGTCATTTTTAAACAGTGTCTTTCTAGTTCTAGATTCTTCCACATGAGGAAACTGCCTCTCCTCATTCCCTCCTGTCGATCCCGTCAGGATCATGCATGTTTCAATGAAAAGTCACCTCTTTATTTGCTGAACTACAGGGGGTTGAAGCCTAGTCTGTCTGGCTGTTTTTTTAAAATTCATTCATGGAATGAGGGCATCACTGACTAGGCAGCATTTAAGGGTTAAGAGTCAACCACATTGCTGTGGGTCTGGAGTCACATATAGGCCCAAACCAGGTAAGGATGGCAGTTTCCTTCCCTAAAGAGCACTGGTGCACCAGATGGGTTTTTCCGTCAATGGTCATCATTAGGCTCTTTAATACCAGATATTTATTGAATTCAAATTCCACCATCTGCCGTGGTGGGATTGAAACCCGGGTCCCCAAAGCATTACCTGGGTCTCTGGATTGACAGTCCAACAATCATACCACTAGGCCATCATGTCTTTGGGTCTCTGGATTGACAGTCCAACAATCATACCACTAGGCCATCATGTCTTTGTATGACAATCCCCTCATTCCAGGTATTAATCTGGTAAATATTCTCTCAGCTGCTTTCAACACATTTGCATTCTACCTTTAATAAGGAGGCCAAAACAGCACCCTATATTTCAGATGTAGTCTCACCAGTGCTCTGTAGAACTATAGCAGCATCCTAATGACGCATCAAATTGGATTTGAAACTTTAACTCTGTTTTTCTCTCTCCACAGATGCTGCCAGACCCACTATATTTCCCCAGCTTTCTCAGAGTTTGTACTGAAGCACAACCTCCCAAAGTTTGTATTCGGTTATAGATTTGAACCCGAGCTTACTCTTCATTATTTTGAGTTTTATTCTTTTATCAATTTTGGTTGGGAGCTGAAGGTGACTTGTGGACTTTGTGAAGCAGCTTGTGGTGAAGGGAAAAGAACAGACCAAACAAGCTTTTGTTTGTTTGGAGACCAGGCCTGGAGGTAATCGCAGGCTGATTAAAAGGGTTCCTACAGACACAACTACTCCAGGAAGAGCATTGTGTTCAGACAGATAGCAGAAGTTGGTTATTAATGAGATCAGTACCTAGGAATTGGTTCTGGCAAGTCTGGAAGAGCCCCTGTGTTCAAACAGAATTTGAATAGTAAATGAGAGCTTGACAGAAGACGGCCCATCTATCAGGGTGGAGCCAGAGTCGGAGTTGTGTTTGAACTGTCTTTTCTGGATGAAGTGAACGGGACTGCTGACAACATAACATTGAGATTTGAAAGCTCCCTGCCTAATTTGCCCGCACAAATGTTTAGAAGCCCAGAGACTAGAAAGCTGAGTGAGATGCATTCCTACCTTTACCCGAGTGAACTGAGAAGGTGACCCTGATCGACAGTTCCAAAAGCAACAAAGGAGTCCACATTTATACCAATGAAACAACATGTCATGAAAACCATTTAAGTAATCTGGCCTGTTTTGTTACTTTCTTTCGGTAGCCCCTTAGGTGTGCTCGTTCATCTGTCTGCCCTTTGTGTGAATGAGGCAAATGTTTTGGATTTAAAGAATCGACATTAGTTAGATTACCTTGGTGTTTAATTCTTCCTCTGCTAAGTTATTGTGCATTTAATAAATAATTAAGGTCTTTTGTTCGAGAGATAAAGCTGGTGCCTAGAATTCATTATTCACAAAGTCTGGTTATTCAGAAGCCTGGATGGGAACCATTGAAGTAATTACTGGGAGTCTGCAACAGTTTAATTTTACGGTATTGTGAATACAGAGATAGAAAGGCTGATCTGATTCAGCTGTCTAGAGTCACACAGTGCAGAAACAGACCCTTCAGACCAACCAGTCCACGCTGACCATGTTCCCAAACTAAAGTCTCGCCTGCCTGCGCTTGGCCCTTATCCCTTCCGACCTTTCTTATTTCTGTATTTATCCAAATGTCTTTTAAACATTGTAACTGTACATACATCCACCACTTCCTCTGGAAGTTCATTCCACACACAAACCACTCTCTGTGTAAAAAAGAAAATTCACCTCATGTCTTTTTTAAATCTTTCTCTTCTCATCTTAAAAATATGCCCCCTGGTCTTGAAACTCCCACCCTGGGGAAAAGACACCTGCCATTCACCTTATCTATACCCCTCATGATTGTATAAACCTCTAAAAGGTCAACCCTCAACATCCTACACTCCAGTGAAAAAAGTCCCAACCACACCTTATAACTCATGCATTCCATTCTGCGCAACATCCTGGTAAATCTCTTCCGAACCTACTCCAGCTTGATAATATCCTCTCTATAACAGGACGACCAGAAATGGACACATGGCCTCACCAACATCCTGTATAATCTCAACATGGTGTCCTAACTCCTATACTCAAAGGTCTAAGCAATGAAGGCAAGCGTGCTAAATGCCTTCTTAACCACCCTGTCTACCTGTCTGTCTCTGTGTTATAACATATAGATGGCAATAAGATCATTCCAGAGCATCCCGCCACATACACCAAGTCACAGATGACTCAGAGAAGACAGTATGTCAGTATGTACTAAGCTGACCTATTCAATACTGCACTGGGAGCAATGGTCCCAGTTTGTGAGTTCCAACAACACATTTCAAATGCTTGCAACAATTTGTACCACAGGAGGGACCCATCAGCACCCCTTTTCTGCAGCCCATTGTGACGATGCTGTCACTTTTTAAGAAGTTATTTTGTTCTTTTTTTTTGAAGAGAGGTTGTAAGGCAAAGGTAACAAGCTGTCTACTGATCGATACTTGAGTAAACAGCTTTGGAGGCCTTGGCTTTTTTTAATGCAACCTCAATAGGTGTGGCTAGTTCTCACAGATCGGGATTTCTGAGTAGCTTAAGAAGCCATTAGGGTCTCAACCAAGTTAGAAGCCTCAGTAAATATCTTCTGGAAGCTACTCTCACTGAATTTTCTCAATGTTTTTTTCCATCTCGATCGGAGAATTGCATGTGAGAATCTGTGTCTAAAGTTTCCTTTTTGCCAAAGGGTGTGTTTATGGGATGTTACTATATTGGAGCAGTTAATTAGTCATAGTTACTGTATCTATTATTCAGTTAAATTTTCCAATAGAGTTAAGATATTTTAAATTCTTCTTCTTTCTTTGGTTGTATTTCGGCGATGGTGTTTAAATAAATTGTGTTTTGCTTAATGTGAGTAGTTTCACCAATCGCATTGCATCTGGAACAGACGCTTTGTATTTACCTTTAAAATAAGTTAGGGTCAGCGCGACCTTCTTAAAATATTTTGAGGAGGAGTGTGTCCAAGAAAATTTTCTGAATCAGTATGTGGAATAACCTACTAGAGAAGGTGCAAAAGTTGACTGTCACTTGGGAAATAAAGCAGGATCGGTGACTGAGGTGTCAATGGGAGAGCGCTTTGGAGCCAGTGACCGTAATTCTGTTAGTTTCCAAACAGTGATGGAAAAGGATAGATCGGATCTAAAAGTTAAAGTTCTAATTTGGAGGAAGGCCAATTTTGACAGTATTAGGCAAGAACTTTCAAATGTTGATTGGGAGCAGATGTTCTCAGGTAAAGTGATGGCTAGAAAACGTAAAGCCTTCAAAAATGAAATAACGAGAGTCCAGAGACAGTATGTTCCTGTTGGGGGGGAGGGCAAGACTGATAGGTGTAGGAAAAGCTGGATGATTGAAGAAATTGATTTTTTTTTTCCCGGAGAAGGGTCCCGATCTGAAACATCAGCTTTCCTGTTCCTCTGATGCTGCCTGTGTTCCTCCAGCTCCACACTGTGTTATCTCTGACTCCAGCATCGGCAGCTCTTACTATCTCTGGAGAAATTGTTGTTTTGGTTAAGAATAAGAAGGAACTATATGTCACGTATAGACAGGAGGGATCGAGTGAATCCCAGAAGAGTATAAACGCAGTAGAAGTATACATAAGAGGTAAATCAAGAGGGCAAAAAGGGGACATGAGATAGCTTTGGCTAAAGGGATTCTACAAATACATTAAGAACAAAAGTGTAACTAGGGAGACAATAGAGCCCCTTAAAGATCAACAAGACCACCTATGTGTGGAACTGCAGGAGACAGGGGAGATACTAAATGAATATTTTGCATCAGTGTTTCCCGTGGAGAAGGATATGGAAGATAGGGAACGTGGGGAAATAAATAGCAACTTCTTGAAAAATGTCCATATTACAGAAGAGGAGGTTCTGGATGGTTTAAAACACATAAAGGTGGATAAATCTGTAGGATCAGATCAGGTGTACCCTAGAACTCTGTGGGAAGCTAGAGAAGTGATTGCTGGGCCCCTTGCTGAGATATTTGCATCATCGATAGCCACAGGCGAGGTGTTGGAAGACACCTCTCCTGTTGGAAGATTGGCTAATGTGGTGCCACTATTTAAGGAAGGTGGTAAGGAAAAGCCAGGGATCTATAGACCGGTGAGCCTGACATCAGTGGGTAAGTTGTTGGAGGGGATCCTGAGGGATAGGATTTACATGTATTTGGAAAGGCAAGGACTGATTATGGATAGTCAACATGGCTTTGTGCGTGGGAAATCGTGTCTCACTAACTTGATTGGGTTCTTCGAAGAAGTAACGAAGAGGACTGATGACGGCAGAGCAGTGGACGTGATCTACATGGACTTCAATAAGGCATTCGACATGGTTCCTCATGGTAGACTGGTTAGCAAGGTTAGATCCCACAGAATACAGGGAGAACTAGCCATTTGGATACAGAACTAGCTGGAAGGTAGAAAACACGGGGCAGTGGTGGAGGGTTGCTTTTCAGCATGTGACCAGCGGTGTGCCACAAGGATTGGTGCTGGATCCACTGCTTTTCATCATTTCTATAAATGATTTGAACGTGAATATAGGAAGAATGGTTAATAAGTTTGCAGATGACAACAAAATTGGTGATGTACTGGACAGTAAAGAAGGTTCGCTTCGAATACAACAGGACCTTGATCAGATGGACCAATGGGCTGAGGAGTGGCCGTGGAGTTTAATTTAGATAAAAATGAGGTGCTGCATCTTTTTAAGGGTGCAGAAAAGATTTACAAGGATGTTGCCAGGTTCGGAGGGTTTGAGCGACAGGGAGAACCTGAATAGGCTGGGGCTATTTCTCCCCGGAGCATTGGAGGCTGAGGGGTGACCTCTTAGAGGTTTATAAAATCATGAGGGTCATGGATAGGGTAAATAGACAAGGTTTTTTTTCTGTTGGGTGGGGGAGTCCAAAACTAGAGGGGCATAGGTTTAAGGTGAGAGAGGAAAGGTTTAAAAGGGACCTAAAAGGCAACTTTTTCACACAGAGGGTGGTGCGTGTATGGAACGAGCTGCCAGAGGAAGTGGTGGAGGCTGGTACAATGACAACATTTAAATGGCATCTGGATGGGGAAATGAATAGGAAGGGGTTAGAGGGATATGGGCCAAATGCTGGCAAATGGGACTAGAACAATTTATGATATCTGGTTGGCATGGACGAGTTGGACTGAAGGGTCTGTTTCCATGCTGTACGGCTCTATGTTTCTGTGACTCTGACATTACCACTGTGCAACAGGAGCCCCCAAAGCAACCTACCTGTAAGGTTAGTTAAAATAGGATCTAAGAACTATAGAGCACAGGAAGAGGCCATTTGGCCCATCATGCCTGCACTGGCTCTTTGAAGGAACTAACCAATGAGTCCTGCTCCCCTCCTTAACTGCAACATAACTATTGTTAATTGTTGCTTCAATTGTAGTCTACCCTGCATGAGACTCCAGACCCACAACACAGTTGTTGCACTGACGCTTAGTTCAAAGAGCAATAGGGGATGGACAATAAATGCATATTGCATCTCCAGCCGAGGCTGAACCCATGGTCTTGAAACTTTTGTGTAACTCTTTTGTTTTTATACTCTGGACTTCTGTTTATAAGACCGCAGGGTCCCATGTTACAGTTCTGAGGAGTAGGAATGTCGTTGCTGGATAACTCTGAGTCAATGCTGCAATGAATTGGTCTTTTTTTCAGTATAACACGGTGATCTATAGAAATATAGTGTCATGGATTACCTGTGAGATCTGAGAGCTTTACGCAAACGATGAATCAATTCACTGCTCAACTTTTATGGATATGCCGAAAATTTGGGCCATTGTTTTGAATCCCATGTTTGGTGTTGCCGCTGACAGACCATTCGTTTTTGTGTGATGCTGGCCAAGGAAGCGATCTTGGCTTAGATACCAAGTTTAACAGCTCATTCAGAAGGTGTGACACCTTCCCATAGTTCCACTATCTCTTTCACATAATGGGATGTCACACCCAGAATCTTTGATGAACTCAGGGGTAAGTCAATCCACGTCCCTTTTTGAGTCAGAGACAACTAACTCATATTCCAGATAACAAGGCGTGGGGCTGGATGAACACAGCAGGCCAAGTAGCATCATAGGAGCAGGAAAACTTGACGTTTCGGGCCTAGACCCTTCGAAGGGTATAGGCCCGAAATGTCAAGTTTTCCTGCTCCTATGATGCTGCCTGGCCTGCTGTGTTCATCCAGCCCCACGCCTTGTTATCTCGGATTCTCCAGCATCTGCAGTTCCTTTTATCTCTAACTCATATTCCACGCCTCTTCACACAAGTGCAGGCCAGACTTTGAGTTATAAACATGCATGTAGAGGCTGGCGTGCCAGGGGCTGGTTAGCTCAGTTGGCTGAATGGCTGCCTTACAATGCAGTGTGATGCCAACAGTTGGGTTCAATTCCCATGCTGGCTGACATTGCCAGAAAGGGCTCTCCTTCTTATCGTCTCCCTTCTCCTGAGGCGTGGTGACCCTCTGATTAAAACGCCAAAAGTTGTGAGAGAGCAGCCCTTTAGTTACAGTGGTACAGAACAGCTCACTCTAAGCTGTAGAAGCTCTGACCTTCTAGCAGAGTCCTAGCACACAACCAGTAATATCACAGCTTACCTCAGAGGCTCATTTGAATATGCATCCAACCCTATCTCAACAGCACAGCTTTGCTGCCTTTGCAGCCTTGGGGGCAAAAAAAAATTCACCAGTCAGGGGGTGATGAATTGGTCCCTTTAAGAGCAGCTTCCATGGTGTCATCATCATATTTTTCTGATTAAAGTGTGCATCGTATCATTCGTGTTGCATTTTCAGCTGAAATGAGGGATAAGAAAGACATTTTGGACTGTTAGAAGTGCCAGATTTGCACAGATTCGCACACGTATTGAACATCTGTTTCCCTGTTGTCTGTGATATGGAAATACTTAAAGCATTTCGTTTCCACCAGTGGCCTCCTACCGTGCATACCTCACTGGGAACGTAATGGCAGCATTGGCACAGAGCACCGAGCCCAGCTTCCCACACAGCCATTCATGCGTACCCAGGAATGAGGAAAATGATTTCCAAACGATAGATCAGTTACTTCAGAAAATTGGCATGTTCCACCCCACACCCCCAAACCTTTTAGGCTCCCCCGCTCTTACCGTACCTCTGGACAACATCGATACACG
The DNA here is from genome assembly GCA_024137785.1 of Ginglymostoma cirratum. NCBI lineage: Eukaryota > Metazoa > Chordata > Chondrichthyes > Orectolobiformes > Ginglymostomatidae > Ginglymostoma > Ginglymostoma cirratum. Next base: position 12,490,912 of record JAHRHZ010000089.1, read on the forward strand.
TTATCAGAGAATGTTCACTGCTCAGTTAATGCCAAGAAGAGTTACACAGGAATAAACCCCTCACCCCAAACTTGTCTGTGCAAATTTCACTCTCAGTGAGTGCAGTTGACGGCATCAAATTACAATTAATTGACTCCAACTGTCTGAGAAACAACATAAATGATGTGTGTGCTTGAGTGATTCTGATGATGAGAAGCTCGGTGCTTTAGCTTATTTGCATGTGGGAATCAATATGGTCGATGTCTGACTGACATCAAACTCACTGTCATTTTCCCCAGCCAATTCTAGACCAGTAACCATTAAACACGTCACAAAAGGATGATGTCTGTGACGCTGGTCACCTGTTCGTCAGTTAACGCCAAACATGCTGAGATTGAAACATTGATAGTCGCATCTTAATGATGAAGGCATCCATGAAAACTCCTGTAGTTGCTGCAGGTGAGAATGAAGGAGGGAGGGGATCAGGAGTTAAAGCGATGGTTCATAAATGTTTGTTTGATCGTGCACAACTTGAGTTTTGCTGAAGAAAGGCTCCAATTTTGTTGAAGTCTTATCTCGCATGCATAGGATCATTCGCAAGAACAATGCAAATGCTATATGAGAGGAGTGAGCTGGCTGGGTTGCAAGTAGGCTGTGATTGGTAGAGATACTGCCATGGAGATTGAACCAGTTAATGCCAATTGACATTCAACTGCCAAGCTTTGTTTAAATTTTAAACCAGGCAGGTTTACTCTGCATTGCCCAGAGAATGGCTGTCACCTATATTGCTGAGTTGAAACAAGCGCAGTGCATGTCCTCATTCTTTCTGTTTTGCAAAGAACAGGGCTCTGTATCAATAAAGCAGCTAGCCTCACCTTTTGCCTAAACTTCGGAGACAACTCACACTTCCAGGGTATGACTGGGCATTTTACAGAACAAAATGCATTGGTGTTAGGGAGCATTTCACGAGATTCCACGACATTGAGAAAGAATCTGATCAGGCTAGTCACAATAAGTAATAGCAACAGGAGGAGCAGCTTCTTGAGACAGTGAGTGGTTAGCATTTTTTTAGATTCTATAGATTCTGGAATTCCTGAGCATGCATGAGATCATTTTCTGAATCAATGCGTTGAGGACCCAACTAGAAAACAGGCCATCCTTGACTGGATATTGTGGAATTAGAAAGGAATAATTGACAATTGACCTGTGCCAGGCCTCATGGGGAAGAATGACTATGATATGATGGAGTTCTTCATTAAGATGGACGGTGATGTAGTCAGTTCTGAGACTTGGGTCCTGAATCTACGTAGAGGAAATTACAATGGTATGAGGTGCAGGCTGGCTGTGATAAATAGGGGATTTTACTTAAAGGGATGATAGGTAATGGTAAATATTTAAAGATTGCATTGAGGAACTGCAACAATTACCCATTCCTGGCTGGCATATAAATAAAATGAGAAAGGTGGCCCAACCATAGCCACAAGAGGAAGTTAGGGATTGTATTAGATCAAAGGAGGGGACATGCAAATTGGATGAAAAAGCAACATTGGGAGCGGTTTAGACTTCAATAAAAAGACGACAAATGGATTGATTAGAAAAGAGAATATAGACTATAAGAATAAACTTCTGGGGAACATACAAACTGATCGATTGTAAAAGCTTCTGTAGGTGTGTGAAGAGAAAAAGATTAGTGAAGACAAATGTAGGTTCCTTACAGTTAGAAACAAGGGAAGTTAGGATGGGGAATAAAGAGATGGCAGACAATTATGTACATTCTCTTCACAAAGGAGAACACAGATAATATTCCCAAATGTTGGGGAACTCAGAATCTGGTGAGAGTCTAGTGAAATCAATATTATTAGGAAACTGGTGTTGAGGAAATTGATGGGATTAAGGGCTAATAAATCTCCAGGGACTGCTAATCCACATCCCAGAATACTTAAAGAAGTGACCCTAAAAGTAGTGAATGGTGGTCATCTTTCATGATTCTACAGACTCTGGAACAGTTCCTATGAATTGGAGGATAGCTAATATATTTAGAAAGGAGGCAGAGAGAAAACAGGGAATTATAGACCAGTTAGCCTGAGATCAGTAGTGAGGAAAATGCTGGAGTCCATTGTAAAAGATTTGTTAGCAGAGCACTTGGAAAACAGTGACAGGATTAGACAGAGTCAGCATGGATTTATGAAAGGGAAATCATGCTAAACAAATCTATTGGAATTTTCCGAGGATGTAATTAGTAGAATGAATAAGGGGGAGCCAGTGGATGTGGTTTATTTAGACTTTCAGAAGGTTTTTAATAAGGTGCCACATAAGAGACTAGTATGTAAACTGAAAGCACATGGGATTGGGTGTAGTGTCCTCACATGGATAGAGAACAGGTTAGCAGACAGGAAACAAACAGAAGGAATAATTGGGTCTTTTTCCAAGTGGCAGCCTAATGCAGTACCACAGTGTTCAGTGCTTGGGTCCCAACTATTCCCAATATATGTTAATAATTTAGGTGAAGGATGGGGAAGATTATAACAATGTAACATCTCCAACTCAGCAGACGACACAAAGCTGGGTGGGAGGGTGAGCTGTGAGGAAGATCCAGAGATGTTTTACTTTGATTTGAACAGGCTGGGTGAGTGGGCAAATGCAGGATAATGTGGATAAATGTGAGGTTATCTATGTTGGGAGCAAAAACAGGAAGGCAGATTATGATCTGAACGGTGATAGATTGGGAAAGGGGGAGGTACAATGAGACCTGGGTGTCCTTCTACACCAGTCACTGAAGTAATCCTGCAGGGGCAACAGGAGAAGAAGGTAAATGGGATGTTGGCCTTCGTAGTGAGAGGATTCAAGTGCAGGAACAGGGGTGGCTTGCTGCAATTGTACAGGACCTTGGTGAGACCATACCTGGAGTATTGCGTGAAGCTTGGGTCTCCTTATCTGAGGAAGGATGTTCTGGTGATGGAGAGAGTGCAGCGAGAGTTCACCAGGCTGATTCCTGAGATGGCAGGACTGAGGTATGAAGAGAGACTGAATCAGTTTGGATTATATTCACTGGTGTTTAGAAAAATGAGGGATAATCTTAGAGAAACCTATAAAATTCTAACAGGACCAGACAGGGTAAACACAGGGAGGATTTTACTCATGACTAGGGAGTCCAGACCCGGAAGGATGGGGGGGGGAGGTCACAGTTTAATGATATGGAGTAGGCCATTTAGGAGTGAGATGAGGAGAAATGTCTTCTTCCAGAAAGTGGGGAGCCTGTGGAATTCTCTGCCGCAGAAAGTGGTTGAGGCCAAAACATTGAATGTTTTCAAAGAGGAGTTTGATACAGTTCTTGCACCCAAAATATTAACTCTGATTTATCTACAAAGATGTTCCCAGACCTTCTCAGCATTTCCAGCAATGTTTTTATTTTGTTTGTGTTTGAGTTAGATATTGCTGTAAAGCAGAAATTGCCCCCGACTCTGAGAACTAAAACCGAAACATCCAAAGAGGAGCACCTTGCCCTATAATCTGTAGAAGGAGTGTGAAAAGTGGCAACTTCTAGTGGTCAAATAAAATAATTCCCTGACACTCACTTTACAATCAACAAGTCCCATTTATATAAAAATAAAATAAAAAGCCAGGTTATGTGCCTTCCGGAATGTTCTGTGCCTTCTCCATTGAATGCTCTGTCAGGAATGCCTTCTCTGTCAGTTTTTCTGTCAGGAATATTACCTAGTTGCGCCATAGGTACCTTTGTTCTTTAGATGGTGCTTTCTCTAAGACTAAGAGAAGACTATGAGAGTCAGCAATTCTCTCTTGAGAGCTGAGAGCTGAGAGCTGTTAACTCTGGCAGATGGCAGTTAGCTCTCTGGTCTTTGTCCAACTGTCCTCTTCTTCTGTACCCTTGATGACATATCAATTTCTTACACTAGGATTTGTCCCATTGTTGTTAAGGCCATCAGATTTAAATTTAATTGGTTTTTGGTATCTAAGTCCCTGATTCAATTTGATTGGCTAAATTCAAAACTTGTTGTTTAGGTAAAAACTGCTGCTTGGCCTGCTACAGCCTTTTGATACAAATG
>JAHRHZ010000089.1:12498497-12582509 GCA_024137785.1 Ginglymostoma cirratum
TCCTGCTCCTATGATGCTGCTTGACCTGCTGTGTTCATCCAGCCCCATGCTTGTTATCTTCAAAGCATTACAGATGTCTTTGTTCAGAGAGAAAACAATCTACTGCTTACAGCCTGATATAATGGCACACTGGCAAACATACCAGGGCACAGTGATTGTACACAAGACTATAGGATGTCAGAGTAGAAGGAGGACATTCAACTCATTGAGTCTTCTCTGCCATGCAATGAAATCATGGCTGACCTGATAATCCCAAACTCCGTTTTCCTGCCCTTTCCCCATAAACCCTCGATTCCCTTCCTGATTAAAAATCTATCTCTCTCAGCCTTGAATATACTGAATGACCCAGCCTTGAAAGCCCTCTGAGGTAAAGAATTCTACTGATTCACTCCCTTCTGGGAGAAGAAATTTGTCTTCATCTCTGTGTTAAATGGGTGACCCTTTATTCTGAGATTACACCCTCTGGTCCTAGATTCTCCCACAAGGGGAAACAACCTCTCCACATCTCCCCTGTCAAGTCCCTAAGAGTCTTGTTTGTCTCAATAAGGTCGCCTCTCATTCTCCTAAACCCCAATGAGTACAGGCCCAACCTACTCAACCTCTCCTCATAGGACACTCTCTCCGTACCCAGGATCAGCCAAGTGAACCTTCTCTAGGCTACCTCCAATGCCAGTCTATCTTTCCTTCGATAAGGGGCCTAAAGCTGTTCACAGTATTCCTGCTGTGGGCTGACTAGTGCCTTGTATAGTTTGAGCAAAACCTCCCGATTTTTATACTCCATTCCCTTTGAAACAAAGGCCAACATTCCATTTGCCTCCAATAAAGTAAACAGTTTGTGAGGCCTTGGGGTTTTTTTAAAGTTGGAACAATAGAAGCAGCCTGAAGGCGTAGGGTCAGGGTCACACAGAACCAGGGATCTAGACCCGAAATGTCAAGCTTTCCTGCTCCTCTGATGATGCTTGGCCTGCTGTGTTCATCCACCTCCACACCTTGTTATCTCGGATTCTCCAGCATCTGCAGTACCTTTTATCTCAGGATTTTTAGTTTTAGTCTTTCAGCAGCAGTTGCTGGGGTCTTGAAGCTGGGTTTGGAAGCTGCAGTACATCTCTCCCTGCTTCTCTCTCCCTCTCTCTCTGTCTCTGTCTGTCTCAGAGTTTGTTTTTTGATGTTTTTTCCTCCTGGACTGGAGAATTGCATCCGGATTGTAATGCCTGGCACTTGCCTTCAAAATAAGAAAAAGTTAGGGTCTAGGCTACCTTCTTAATATATCTTGAGGGGGTTTGATCGAGTTCATAACACTCTTCTTAGATTATGTTGTCAAGTCTAGGGGGCAAGGGTCGAATCCATGACTTGCTGCCTGAGGGAGAGATGGCTGCCCCTGCACTGACATGATTGCAACAAATGGATTGCAATGTCTATATTATTCATGTTTTCAGTATAAAATATGAGATCATTGAGAAGCTGAAAGCAGCAATTCTGTGGGATGAATCACTGGACAACATACCGTTGCTCAAAGCAAGCATCAGTCAAAAGGTTGCCAACTCTGAGGAGTGATTGAGGCTGCGTGCAATCTGAAATCAAGGACACAGTCATGGTTAGCTACAATGGCTGAAGACTGTATCTGGGCAATCTTAAGGCAGAGAACCAGGAACCACGTGTGGACATTCGCTGGCCTTCGCTTGCACAAACAGGCCTGGTAAGCCTCAAACAATTCTAGATATGCATACAGACCCGGATTTTGCACTGAGTGGCTTGTTGGCTGCAATGGGACCCTCGTCTTCTTGCTGAAGCGGGGCCTAGCTCAGAGCTTCACAAAGTCAGGACCCCTAGTACAGTCACAAGCTGAAATATTGGCATCACAAACTCTGAGGCACCAAATGGTTACTGTGGAGCTCTGACTGAGTTATAACAGCTTGATCCCTCTCCAACAGGCCCCTGCTCATTCAGCTCTAACCACTTGGCTGGGGGGGGGCACAAGCATTTGCAAGCCTCAAAATGGGCCCACAGTGGGGAAACGTTGGGAAACACTGGCCAGGCTTAAGCTTGAAAAACAGAGAGGGCTTTCAACATGGCACTTTGCCCCTGAGGCTCATTCATGAGTTTAAAGGGATAGTGGCTAAGAGAGGGAGGAAAATAGATTGAGAGACAGAAAGGAAGATGCAGAGACTGAAAGTGAGAAAAGACACTGACTCGGAGAGAAACAAGGGAGTAGATTGAGAGACAGATGCGCAAACACACACATGCTCACCCACACACACAGACACTATCATAAATACATACTCTCTCTCTCACACACACACACACACACTCACAAACTCAGAGAAGTACAAACTTGTGCTCCTGGACAAACAGCTTTCTGTCTGTTTCACACCTTCCCTCCGCTTTCACACTCCAAGCTCAGGGTTAAATCTCCATCCACTTCCCCACAGAGCCAGTATCCATCCTTGGCAGAGGTTTTGGATTGCTGCATTTGGAGAGTTGAAATTCTGTTTGGTTGCCATGCTCTGGGTGAAAACGATTTTCCTCACATCCCCTCTGAACCTCCTGCTCCTTACCCTCAATCTATGCCCCTGGTCACTGAACCCTCCATCAAGGGGAACAGTTCCACCATGCCTCTGCCACTCATAATTTTATACATCTTCATCTCCTCTGCTCTAAGGAAAATCTCTATCTGTCCATCTCTCTTCATAACTGAAACTCTCCAGCCCAGACAACATCCTGGTAAATCCCCTTTGCTCCAGACCAGGCAACATCCTGGTAAATCTCCTCTGCTCCAGTCAGGCAACATCCTGGTAAATCTCCTCTACATCCTTTCCAGTGCAATCATATCTCTCCTATAATGTGGATTCCAAAACTGCACACAGTCATCTGACTGTGGCATAACCAATCTTTTATACAGTTCCAGCATCACCTCCCTGCTCTTAAATTCTATGCCTTGGCTAGTAAAGGCAAGTATCCCACACTTTTTCCACCTGTCCCGATACCTCAAGGGACCCATGTACAAGCGCACCAACTACCCTCTGCTCCTCTGTGCTTCCCATGGTCCTACCATTCATCATGGATTCCCTTGCCTTGTTTGCCTGGAGGAACACACTGATAACATTCACTATTTCAAGATTGAAAATAATACACTTCACTAAAATGCTGCAGTCAGGTAATTTAATGTTCTCATCAGAAAGGTGCATGTCAGCAGTAAGATCATACAATATGTATAGGTAGCAGGGCAGACCAGAAATGGTGAAAGGAGGTCCAGGCCAGTGAAACCACATGATAATTGTTGGGTTGCAGGGGTGTGTGAAAGGGTTGAGGGGATATTTGCAGGATTCAGGAGATTAGCTCAGCTCCAGGCCCCACAGACAACAATCTCCCTGCCTGCCCTAGGGCTGTTCAATTGCTGGACGCTCCTCAGCACATCCATGGACTGTCCACAGCGACGCTATGCACACTTGCTTGAATTCAGCAAAGCCTTCTCGGAGCCATAAGCCTACTCCCTCGCCCTTTCCCACTCTGTCTCAAGGCTTATAAACCTTGAGTTGTTTAGTGTCTCAATGATCCACTCTGAGATTCCTGGCTCAGTCATTGAAAGTCACGCTGACTTGTATTAGTAACGGTGGGTGTAGTGTAGATGGTGCACTGCGTTTGGGAGGGAGGCAGGCAGTGGCTGATCTCATGTTAACAAACCTCAATGTCCCCTCTGGCACTGATCCTCTGTAAGGCCCACCCCTCACACTGTTATACAACAATGAACTGTGGATGCTGAAAGTCTAAAGCAACAACAGAAATTTGCTTCAGAAACTCAGCAGGTCTGGCAGCATCTTTGGAGAGAGAAAAACAGAGTTAACATTTCGAGTCCAGTGGCTCCATTCTGACAAAGGGTCACTGGACTCGAAACGTTAACTTTGCCTCTCTCCCTCTCTCCACAGATGCTGCCAGGCCTGCTGAGTTTCTCCAGCAGATTTCCGTGCCTGTCTCACATTCTGTTCGCTGCTTGGGACACTGGTCAACCTTTGGTGGTCCCTGACTCTCCTTGGTTGCTGCCTCCCGCAGTATGTGCTTCTCACGCAAGAGCGTGCCAATGTGAGACTGGGCACCGCACTCAGGCGGGCAATACCTGTTGCTGGCACCCCTATCACAACTTTCGTTCTTCTCACGCGTTGTAGGTGATGCATGTGAGAAATTCGAGGCAGCGGGTCTTTTATTGGGACAGGGACGAGACTTCATGCTGTGACTGTTTTGTGAATGCGCGCTACACCAGGGAGGACGGTTTGGAGCAGTGCTGAAACGGACAAAAGTTTTAATAGCACTGACTCCACAAGTGACCCTCATGCACAAGATGTGCACAGAACAGATGTGCCAATGGGAGAAACTGCTTTCGGAGAGGACAGCTTCTTAAAACATCGAGTTAAACATCTTGACGTCATACCCTAACATTGGAAAAAAATCGGTTTAAAAATATATATTAACAATAGAAAAGTTTATGCATTTTGCAACAACATCTTACATTTTCTCCTAGATTACAAAGTCTAATGATCAGAGGCAGGTGGACCTTAATAGGGACCAGCTGAACCATTGACCTGCCATAGTGGGATCAGTGGTAATGAAAAACAGGAAATGTTGGAAATCCTCCGCAGTGGAGAGTTATCGTTTCGGGTTCAGGACCTTGATGAGATCGGTCGGTGTTAAACGAGTTGGGCCGAAGAGCCCGTTTCCGTGCTGAATGACTCGATGAGACTTCACAGACATGAAACGATAAACTCTCTGTTTTCCACTCTGGGCACGGAGGCTGCCAGACACAGTCGAAAGCTCCAGCATTTTCTGCTTTTCTTTCAGACTTCCAGCACCCAGAGTATTTTGCTTTCCTGACGCTGGGCACGCCATTTCTCCAGGATTTCCAAAGCCTCGCGGTTATGATGGATGGGTGCATTCTCCCATTCTGAACCCCAACCCCTGCAGTCGCTCGCAAATACGGTCCGCGTTGGGAGCCTGGTTGAAGTTTGGAAGTGCGGCTATGACTTTATAGTTGAGCTGCCCCATTGTAAAGGTCCGAATTCAGAAGCAGAAGCAAAATTCAAAAGTGTACAGATGAGGGTTCAACACTCTGACGACACGTGGTCTAATTCATTGCACAATTTCCTGAAAACATCAGAATCAAACACCTTCTGTACATGATGACTGGTAAGGCACTGTCCATAAGTCTGTGGGGTTTTTTTAACCAATATAAAATATACATGTTTCCACTCTGGCATCAGACATGTTAAGGACTACAATTTATTCAGTGCTCCCCATTTCAGTTTAAAGCATGCTATTTCCAGTCATAATGCTGTCGATGTAGGATAAAATCAGATAATTATTCCCAGCCATGACAGTACAATATATCTCTTTCACCCTTGCTCCCTCACAAGGTCAACCAGTCAACAGAATGATTGATTTGAACCTTTTGTCGTATGGGTGGCCATAAACTGAAGCCAGGAATAACCACTTGAAAATGTTCACAGTTCACATAAGGAACCAAAGAACTCATTGGCGGATGTAATCAATACAATTTGCTGCTGTAGCTAAGGAGCCAACTAATAGTAAAATTAATGAAAGGAATCATAGACGACACTCCCCATCTCAACTGCCATTGCCACCAACTCTGCCTGCCCCACCTGCCTGAATCTCCCTTCCAACTCAACCCATAAAGTGCCTGTTTCCATTGGGACAATAAGCTTTGCTCTCTCATACACAAGTCTCAAAACTTTTCCATAAGGGGGTACGACAAACTCAAGTTGATCCACTCTTAGATCCAGGTCATTTTTCTTTATTCATTCATTCACAGGATGTCAGCATCACTGGCTGGGCCCATCATTTACTAACCATCCCTAATAGTCCTTGAGAAGGTGGTGACGAGCTGCCTTCTTGAACCGCTGCAGTCCATGGGGTGCAGGGACACCCACAGTGCTATTAGAGAAGGAAAACATACCTTAGCAAGACAAATAACCTTTTTAAAACATCCAAGCTAGTCCCATTAATTTGTGCCATGTTGCGTTAGTGCAGTCTTCATAACTGGAAGTGTCACAGCTTCCAGTCAGGGCTGTCTGCATCTTTAGTATTGCCTTACGTTTTATTTTTGCTAAACCATAGCGTAAAATATTCATGCAGAATGCATAGTGACATCGTTCAAGGTTTAGTCTGTCACATTTCAGGCTTCTCAGTCCTGACTGTCCGGGACTGGCCTTGAAAGAACCTTTTGAAGATTGAAGTATCACATTGTTAACAAATGTCCTTTCAAAATCCACCTCAGATAGCTTTACTCTTTCCAAAGATGACAGGGTTGGACATGGTATTCCTACCTCTGGCATACGATTACAAATCCAGCCAGACAGATAAAGCACATATCCATTTTCTTAGACAGCTGATGACTGAAATAGGTTCAGTCTTGATTTTTCCCATTTGGCCCTGATCATGTTCCTTGATTTGTGATTGTTTAGCTGTGATAGATGGCTATAATTGAGAGTCTACAACACAGAAAAGGCATCACATTGCATTTCTTCTTAAGTTTAGGATTCAGGGCCATGACAATATGAGGCAGAGGGAGAGAGTGTCTCTAACCAGTGCTGTGATCTTCTCTGAGAACATCTGATCTCTCAAGTCTGTCAAAGCTCAGAGAAGCTATATGGCTAGATTGTTTTGTAGAAGCTGCAATGTAGCAAAGGGATTTTTTTTTCTCCAATAACCTGTAATGCTGAATAAAATAAAAACAGCATTTTTGAAAAACAGCAAACCCAATTAGCATAGCATATTTGTCCAATTCCTGAGCCATCTGATTTTTGAACTGGTTCCAGTGTAAGTTGAACTCCCTGCTCATACTGCATCATCAAAGATGATTGCTGGGGTCCAGTTCAACAGTCACACAGCTCGGCAGCTTCTCTAGAAAGGCAACGTGTCCAAGAATAGTTTATCGACAATGGCAGGTGGAGGAACCAGGTCAGCGAGTTTCAGGTAGAAAATGCGTTGCAGTCCTTGTGTGCAGAGTGTACATAGTTCCGGCAGCTTGCCCAGAAGTTTGGATAAGTAGTTTGGCCGCATTTGCTCGCCTGCACTGGATGTGACATGGTCTTTCAGACACGTTATTATCTTGGTCTGCAGGTCTTCAACCTTCTTCGGTTCTTTCAAGCCGTGCCGGTCTGAAACATCACAAAAATCAACACAAGCCCATGAAACTACTTTTCAGAAATGAACACATAAGCAATAAAGCAAATATTTGAACAACTATCGCCCATTTGAAGGAAAAATCCTCCCACACTCACATGATGATAGATGATCTTTAGTTCAATCTAAAGACAGACAGCAAACAGAGGAACAGCTTGCGTGCTAGGATCCCCACTCACCATCCACTCTCTCAGGCTCCCCCTGCCCTACTTCATCAGGTAGGATCTTGGGTACAAACTTCCCCTTGGCTGTCCCATAGTTCCCTAATTCTAAGAGGTCTAGTGGAAGAGGTCTGGGAGGCCTGTGACCATAATCGGAGAGGAGTACCAGGCCAAGAGAAACAGAAAATGCTCAGAGAAGTAAAGAGGAAAAAGTACTAAAGAGCACTGGGGTGGCACCATGGCTCAGTGGTTAGCACTGCTGCCTCACAGCACCAGGAATCTGGGTTCAATTCCACCCTCAGGCAACTGTCTGTGTGGAGTTTGCACATTGTTCCCTATGTCTGTGTGGGTTTCCTCCCACAATCTATAGATGCGTAGGTAAGGTGGATTGGCTGTGCTAGATTGCCCACAGTGTTCAGGGATGTGTAGATTAGGTGGGTTATAGGGGAATGGGTCTGGGCAGGATGCACTGAGGGTCACTGTGGACTTGTTGGGCCAAAGGGCCTGTTTCCACACTGTAGGGATTCTTTTAAAAAAAAGTACTGGTTTGTATTTACCCTGAATTCTTATTGGCGATGTAATTTAAGAGAACAGAGCTTATGTATCGAGTTGCACACACATTGGTCATATATTGGCCAGCCATGGTTGAAGGAGTCCCCAAACCTCTGGTTTGAGGCTGAAATCTCGAGAGCTACCACTGGCAACTCTGGGGTGAAGAGTTGCTGATCTTCGCTGCATGCTATTTTGGGCACTGTGAAAGTTTGTCTTAGAGGGAGCTGCTGCCTGCGCAAGCTGAGTGCGAGAGCCAGGAGTAGTTACAGCACACGATGGAGCTGCTGTAGGTCAGAGGTGAATAACTCAAAGCAATTTGCATTTATGTCCAAACCTAGGTAAGTGCTCAAACTGAATTGCTGCCTCATTTCACATTTCAGCTGCTTTGCCTCGCTTTAAGTGGAGTTTGAGAGGATCACTTGTCCAGGTATTATTACAAGGTCAACAATTAGAAGGCTTATTATTCCAAACAGATTTAGTTTGCGCTATCAAAAGAGTACTACAGGACAAATCAGTGAAGTGAAAGCTGATTACTTCTTTATTTTGTAGATGCAAATCCTTGGAGTCAGTTATTAGCCTCCTCATTTGCTGAGCTGAAGGTGATTAGTCCCCGACTTACCCTGTGAAAGGGACCTCCCTCAATAATGTGCAGCATTGTCTCTGTCTCTCCATAAGTGCAGAAGGGCTTTGTACTGAGACCTCAGCAGCAGACGTAGGCTGCACTGGTGCCCTGGCTCAACCTGCATCTCTTTAGCAAGGACCACTCTCACCATGGGGGTTGAAAGCCTTCCATTGGAGGTTTGTCACAAGAAACTTGTTTGTGACTTCCCATGCTTCTCATGCCTTGATCAAAAAGGTAGATCTTGTTCAGGAAGTGTCCTCCATACAGAGCTGTGGAGTGGTGAATGAGATGCAGCACAGATGGTTTCAACCAGCCTGTGCATTTCCATCGGCATCGGGAGAGAGGGGGAATGATATCTGCAAGGACAGGCACCCAGGGGAGGGGCATGCTGAGCGGAGAGGTCGAATTATGATGCACCTATTGCTCTTGCTCAAGATGAAGGATATATTTGGGTCAAAAACCAGAGACCCTTGACTATGATGCCCCTTTAAAGGGAGAAGAGGCAGGGAAAACATTTCTGGATGGCAGCTCGCACAGGATGAGGGGCAGCACATTTACAGGGGAGCCCCACTGGTAAAGGCAGTGAAGGTCTGACCTAAAGGACAAGCTCACCTGTTATGACAACCAACGCCGCAAGGCAGGCGAAGCTGGACACGTCGATCTTCATCCGCTGCAGGGTGCCGGAGAAGTCAATGATGGAGTCGATCCATTCACCAAAACCACGCACACATTGCTGACGGTGGAGGACGATGCCACTGCAGAAGATCAGCTTTCCTTCATCAGGGCTGGACCTGCAAGCAACATGTCAACACAACACCTCAGTATTCAAGTCAATCAATCTTCCTGTCGGTCTTGGATTAACAGGGAGGAGGACCAAAAATAAATTCATTTATTACTCATTTGTTCGTAAATTCATTTGTTACTCTCTTGAACACAGAGTTCATTCCACACTGACAGACTTCAGGATAGCTTTCATTTTACTACCCGCACAACAAAGGCACAACGTTCATTCCCCCATAATTTCTAGGACTGTTCTGTTTGGTGCATCTCTTCAGCCAGGACGGATTTCATTCAAATAGTTGATAGAGAAGAATGAAGGAACATACTTCCCATTCCTGACCATTATCCCGTGACTACAAGGGTCTGTGTGTATACACATCAGTTCGAGGACAAAATTGCAACCAGCTTTAATGATCTCTATATCCAGGTGGCCCCCAAACACATAACCTGTTCATCATTGTATCGCAGTGTGTGGTATCTTGCTGTGCATAAACTGCTCGCTCTTCCTACGTGGAAACTGGAATGACACTCCTTATGTACGAAGCAATTTGGGATGTCCTGTAGTTACGAAAGGGGCTACATAAATGCAAATTCTTCCTTTAACATTAAGAAGGACTAGAAAGAGTGGGGATTGCTGGGTGGCATGGTGGCTCAGTGGTTAGCACTGCTGCCTCACAGTGCCAGAGACTTGGGTTTGATTCCATCCTTGGGTGACGATCTGTGTGGAGTTTGCACATTCTCCCCGTGTCTCTGAAGCTGTGCTGCAGCTTCCTCCCAGTCCAAAGATGTGCAGGCTAGGTGGATTAACCATGGGTAATGCAGGGCTACAGGAAGATGGCAGGGGTAGGTCTGGGTGGGATGGTCTTCAGAGGGTCTAATGGCCTGTTTCCACACTGTAGGGATTCTATGCCATCACCATGGGCCTGTACACCATACACACCCATATGAAAGACAATGTTCACACTGAGCTGCATTGGCAAGGATCTGGTGGACAAGGCCTGGACTCCCTAGGAAGGCTGAGGGCTGATGATTTAGGACACAAGACCCAGGTAGTCATTTCAGTTCATGCTAGATGCTGGTCCAGTTTCCATGAACACTGTTTATTGCTCTTCTCTGATCTGTCAGTTTCTTCCCCAAAGTCAACCCGCATTCTTCCTGTCTTAATTGACAACCAGCGTCTGGAGCGAATATGATAAGTGGAACTTTTCAAAGGCACAATGCATTGAGGTTTCTGATGTGATCCTGAAGATTATACACTTTCAGGGCTTTGAGTCCTCCAAAAGGAAGCTCAATGTTTACACGAGGTAGGTGAAAAACTGGGTCCTTTTCAGGCAAAAAGTCATGGGGTCGGTATTTACAAGAGATTGACTTTTACTTGAGTGTATGCAGTATTTTGGAGTCATCAACAGTGGAAAATCTTACAGTCAAACAGCACGGAAACTGACCCTTTGGTCCAACCAGTCCATGCTAAACATAATCCCAAACTAAACTTGTCCCACCTGCCTGTGCTTGGCCCATATCCCCCCAAACCTTTCCTATCCATGAACTTACCCAAATGTCTTTTAAACGTTGTAACTGTACCTGCATCCACCACTTCCTCTGGACGTTCATTCCACACACAAACTACTCTCTGTGTGAAAAAAATTGCCCCTCATGTCTTTTTTAAATCTTCCTCCTCTCACCTCAAAAATATGCCCCCGGTCTCGAAATCCCCCACCCTAGCGAAAAGATACCTACCATTCACCTTATCTATATCTCTCATGATTTTATAAACCTCCTCTCAACCTCTTATGCTCCAGGGGAAAAAAAAAATCTATCCAGCCTCTCCTTATAACTCAAACCATCCATTCCCGGCAACATCCTGGTAAATCTCTTCTGAACCCTCTCCAATTTAATAATATCCTTCCTATAACAGGGACACCAGAATTGCACACAGTATTCCAGAAGAGGCCTGACCAATGCCCTGTATAACTCCTATACTCAAAGGACTGAGCAATGAAGGCAAGCGTGCCAAACACCTTCTTAACTGCCTGTGGTAAATATGAGGAAAAGAATGGAGGCAGAGATGTCCTTCCAGATGGGGCTATTGGGTTCCCATACCAACCTGTAGGCTAACCGGAGAATGAAGAGCTCAAGGAAAGCAGATTCCAGCAGTAGGTCCTGATCTTCCTTGGGCAAACCACTAAATCCCGGGATCTTCTCTGCCCACTTGCGTATCATTTCCATTGAACCAGCCAACAACTCGTAAAACTGTCGGATGTCTCCAGCCTCGTCTTCCTGTGGCTGATAAACGCTAGATTCCTGCAACTGTACCAGACATTGTAAGTCAACGAGAGAACATTTCTGCTGAAGAGAACAATTATTTTCTTTTATAACTGGCAAACAAAAGTAAGGAATGTTGGCTTAATTTGGAGTGAGATCTCTCTGCAAAGGATACTATTTACCGCTGTCAGTCAAGCATTGGACTTGTGTACATCTGTCTGACATTTCGGGCTTTGTATGTTGGTTGGTATTCTCCTATTATTAGACAGAGAATGCGTGCTGCTTTCTGATCACATTTACTCCAGGCTTGGGTGGGCAACACAGAAGCGACCGCTCAAATCATTTCTGAAGGCAAATTTCATGCTTGCACAAGTAAAGTTGGCGCCAGGCATTTTTTTTTTTCCTTTTCGCGCAGAGCCATGCATTTGCCGTCTTTCAACTCTTTGCGCCCCTCCAGGCTATTATTTGTTGAGGTGAACGTGAATGACATTTTCACCTCAAATGAATATGTATAAATTTGGAGAATGTGGAATGGAACTGCAGGTAAGCAAACGGCCTCCTGGCTGGCAGGGTGGGGGAGGGAAAGAGTTACAGGCCTTCTTGAGACAAGAGACATTTTCAGTCAATTCACCTTGCCACCTTGCCACCTTGCCACATTGCCACTTATAGCTTTCCAAAGTAAGCAACCCCTCTCACACATATACACTCACACACACACATATGACACGTGTTGAACCATCATTCCCATTATAGGACAGAAGTCCTCAATGCTGTTGTCGGATGATAGAGCAAAAGAGGCCTGGACTTGTATGTTTAGCATTCCTTCCATGGCTCAGTATAAATAACCAATGTTGTCATTGCTGTTGCCCATGGGCCCTGCCATGCCCTTAGCAGAGCTTTAATTGGCTGAGTGGCCTCTGGGGCTGCCTGATGCCCACAACTCAATGGTTCAATGAGGCCTGGGCCTTCGTGGTGGCTTCAATCTCTTTGCTGCATGCGGGTGGAGATGGGCAGCTAAGAGTCAAAATTTGGGCCTGATGGTAAATAAGTCGGAAGAATTTCACTGGATTTGCAAATGGGTTTATATGCTGCCTCCTTCTCCCCTGATACAAACAGTTTCCTTTTCAAACCCCTCAACTGTTTTATCACCTCATATTTACCTTGGAATAATCTAGATTGGACATGATTGGGTTGGAATCAATATGTGCCCTGACCAGCGCTGTGATGAGACTAACTGGAACATTTGAAGGCGTGGCTTCTTGAACACTCTTTGGTTTGGATGGAAGTCGACCTCTACGACCTTTCAGGCTGTCTGTGCGGACCACTGGAAGATTAAAAAAAAGTTAGAGTTTCTTTTAAGCCTCTTGGGCCTGTTGCCGTTGGAAAAAAAAATAAGAGCTAACAGGGTGGAATTTTGAGAGTTTGTGCAAGTGTGCCCACTTCCAGTGCCTCGTCAAGTGTCTCATGCACACAAATTGGTGTTAGTTGTACATAGACTTGCTATTTTTTTGTTTCTTAAGGCCTTTCGGAAACAAACAATTGTTTGGTTTCATTTTCTGCGCTGGGTGCATTTGTTACATCCAATAATAAAGGAGTGCTGGGTAGAGATTACCTGCTAATAATCTGCTCCTTCAACAGCTTGCTGTCCTAAACTGACTCTAAACCTGGACTTTGGAATCTGACTCCAAGCTGTTCAATTCCATCCCTTTGGGCTCTTCCATGTTGTCACCTCTCCACCTATCTCTAACCAGGACAGGTCTCTCCTAGTGCCCTCCACCTTGATATTACCCAGTGTCCGTTCACATGCACTTCTTGGTAATGTTCTAGACCTGAACCCATTACACCTGTCTCTCTTTGTAACTCTTGGTCCTTTATGCCCTATCTCTTGTCTGTCCATGCCAACCTTCCGTTTCTCCACCTTGGGTACCTTACCCATGCTGCCTCACATTCTCTAACCCAACCTATCACAACTCCTTTGCCTTCCAGCTCACAGCTGCGCAAGGCTTGAATCTACTCTGCACAAGCCCATAACTTCCCTGTATCCTCTCATGGGAGTTGCCAAAGGGGAACACCAATTGCCAGAGCCATGAATAGGAGGTGGCCATTCAGCCCCTCGAGCCTGCTCCACCACTGAATCCGATCATGCTTCTACCTCAACACCACTTTTGCGCCCACATATCCCCTGAGAGGCCAAAAATGTGTTTATCCCAGTCTTAAACGATGGATCACTCACAGCCCTCTGGGGTTTTAATTCTAACAATTTCTGGGAATCCTAATGATTCACACCTCCCTCTGAGTAAGAAATCTCTTGATCTCAGCCTAAAATTATCATCCCCTTACCCTGAGACTGTGCCTTCATGTTCTAGATTCCCCAGCCAGGGGGAAACAACGTCTCAGTATTGACCCCATCAAAACCCCTCAGAATCAAGTCTGCCTTATTCTGCTACACTCTAGAGAATATCAACCCGATTTACTCAGTCTCTCGTCATAGGACAACCCTCTTATCTCGAGGATCGATCAAGTGAACCTTCACTATCCCACCTCCAATATAAGTGTGTACTTCTGTAAATCTGGAGGACAAATCTGCACACACTATTCCAGATGTGGTCTCACCAAAACCCTGTATAATAGCAGCAAAACTTCTTGTACTTCAGTCGCCCTACAATGAAGACATGCCATTTGACGTCCAAATTGCTTGCTGTAACCCCAGGGTTGCTTTGGGTAAACCTCAGCAACATGTTCCCACTCATCCTACCCACCCACCATTAACCCCCCTTGCAGTCACTGACATCTTCCTTCAACACCCTTTCATCACCTGGTCTAGACAAGTGGAACCGTTGTTGTTTGATTCCATTTTCACTCATCCTTTCAGAGCCACAGCATCGTCAACAATGCTTTCTCCTTCTGCCCCACTCCAACAGAAGGAGGCCATTCAGCCCATTAAGCATTGCCACAGCATAATTCGATCATGGCTGATCTGTATCTTAACTCCATTAGCTGCCTTGTTTCCCTATCCCCTCATACCCTTGACCAACAAAGATCTACCAATCTCAGTTTTCACATTTTCAATGGACTCCTAGCCTTAACAGCTTTTTTAGGGGGAAAATGATTTCCAGACATCCACCCACAATTATGTCACAAAATGCTGCCTGACATCAGCCCTGAATGGCTTGGTTCAAATGTTAAGGTCATGACCCCTTGTGCTGGACTCTCCCAGCAGCAGAAGAAGCAGTTTCTCTCGATCTACCAACTCCTTTGATCGCATTAAACATGTCAATTTGATCTTAATTTTCAATACGCAAGCAAGAACAACATGTCATCTAACCTGTACTCATAACCTAACCCTCTTAGCTCCAGTATCATTCTAGTGAATCTGTCATGACCCATTGCAAGGTCAATATGTCATTCCTAAGTTGCAGTGCCCAGACCTAAAGCCATATTCGTGATAGGGCCTAGTCAGAGGTTTGACAATCAGTCGTAAAACTCCAACCCCTTTGTACTCCAATGCCTTGAGATATATCCTTGCCTGCTCCTACCATCCCCTCCCCTCCAGTTCCTCATCCATAAGCTGCTATTTGACTGATATATAGGCTCAGTGTCTGCACATTCTTAACTCTGTTCCTCCACTCCTTGCCCCGACCCCTCTGCATTGTCAATCCTGAACAAGTCGCAACACCTCCAGGCCAAAGCTCTCCAACCTTGTATTCAGATCTCTCCATGGCCTCATCCTGGACTATCTGTACAACCTCCTCTAGCCCCACAGCTTTCCGAAATCGCTGGATTTTTCCAACTTTGGTCTCTTGTGCACTGTACTCGTCTCACCGCTGCCGCAAGATGTGTGAGGCTGAAAACTCTGGAACTGCCGACTTCATTATATTATATAGAGATAACCCTAATTCAGTTGGGTTTCCATCATTGCCTGCATACAGGGTGCCCTGGACTGCACTCAGACAGTTGCAAAACCATTGAAAACAGAATCCTTACTTCCTGGATATCCAAATGCTGCAAGAGCACAATCAAGGGATCCTGCATGGTTCCAAAGAAGCTTGTCACACACTTTACATCAACCCTGCGCTCTGCAATAGATTGAAGGCCAATATTAACATCTGGAAAAGTGGGCACTAGCATGGCTTGCAGTTCCCATGTGTAGGAGACAACGCAGGGGGTTTCAAGGGCAAAATAATCAAAGCAGAGACATTTGGTGAGGTTGAAATATTGTATCACATGTTTCGAACATGGAGGGCTCCCTTCTGCCAGACAGAGTTGGCTGATTAACACCCGGATATCGCCAAGTGTCACTATGGAAACTGGTGTGACCGTGGAGGTCGCTCAAAAGCAGCAAGGAGTCATGTAAGCCTGAGGAAACATCGGCAACAGAGCAGCCTGCTCAGGGGAATTGTGCATCAGGCTGTCACCAACAAATTTGTCCCTGGTGATCCTGACAACAGTTCAAATTTCACTTGCTCACCTATCCTAGCTTCTTCGCATCCTTGCTGTAGGCCGCGCTTTCAATCCAAAATGGTTTTCTGAAGGGTGCAGGATCAAAAAAAAAAATGCTGACACCAATTTTTCAGGAAAATGTTTTTATTCCAGCAGCAGATGTGAAAACTGTGCCGCATGTATAGTGACTCAAGGCAAATGCACGGCCATGCTGGATTGCTGCAAGATATCCTCACAGCCCACGCTCTTGCTAACTCGATGTAACCGAAAGCCAAAAAGTACTACAAGTGTGCTTGAAACACTTGCCGTATATGTAAGCAGTTGTGTAGGGCTGCTTGCCAACAGTTTGGATTTTTCTTCGCCCAGAGGTGCGTGATGGCAAGGAATTGGCACAGCTGAGACACCGCGTGCTTCAGTTTTGCTGCCCGTGTGTGATAAAAATGCCAACTGCCAATCCCTGTGGGATCTGGATTGCTATGCATTGTCCTGACTGCATCTCACAAACACATGGATACCAGCCTTTATTCGAGCTGAACATGAGTGAAAGCTTCTGTGAGAGATAATCTAAGCATCTCCATGATTGAAGTCGTTCCTCGCAGACAGCCATTGATGTTGCTTGCTGCTCAGTGGCTGTCTGCAGAATAGATAGCTGTCTCTCCATGGCAGTGTATAAATGGGCCCTCAACACCACTGTGCTACCAGGGCCAGCTTCCATTGTGCTTCAGAAGGAGATAAGCAGTTCACATGCAGTTCCTAGTTGTGCAAAATCCTCCATTGACAAGCCCACGCTGTGAACCAGAACTGAGAAGCAAAGCAAGGGGTTTGCAACCTCTGCCCCCAGTGGTCCTCAACCTCACTAAACATCTTCTGACATGTGTGGGCTGATGCTTGGTTCAAGTCATGTTGATAATAACTTAAGGAGTTGGCTTTCTCCTCCAAAGGTTGTGAGGTCAGAGAAGCAACAAGATGAATCTGAGACCGACCAGAGGTCCGTCTCCTTTCTAACCACAAGCAACTGCGTATCTTTTATTTTCCTGTACAAAATCTTGATTGTGAGCCAACTGCTGAGTTGCATATTGCTGCTTAGAAACAAACGGTCTGGGTGAATGCCAAGCATACACATTGAAGCTTCACTATGCACAAGTGTGTTCCAAGTTATGGGAAGTTGTTGAAATTTCAAAGCATTTGTTACTTTGGAAGTATGATGAGGGTATGTCAGCAGACGTGTATGAAATCAGGCATGTATTCACTGGAACCTAATGAAGTCTGTTGTGCATGTCTACTTCTTAGACAATGATTGTATTACAGACTACGTCTATCAAGACATTGGGATGACATGGTGGCTCAGCAGTTAGCACTGCTACTTCACAATGCCAGGGACCTGGGTTCAATTCCACCCTCAGGCAGGCTGTCTGTGTGGAATTTGCAAATTCTCCTTGTGTCTTTGTGCTCTGGCTTCCTCCTACAGTCCAAAAATGTGCAGGTTAGGGTGGATTGACCATACTAAATTTCCCATAGTGTCCAAGCTAGGTGGGTTAGCCATGGGAAATGCAGGGGTCTGTGTCTGGGTTGTATGCTCTTTTGAAGGCTGGGGTGCCCTTGATGGGCTGAATGGCCTGCTTCCACACTATAGGGATTCTATGTTGTCTGTCCACCTATTTCAATGAAGTCAAGTAACCACAGTCTCACCAGACTGCTCTCTCATTAGAGACTGGTGGGGTTTAACCTGAGGGCCACCTATACCTCAGGATTGAGGAGGAGGGTACATCATGTGTAACCTCAGCCAGTGTGGGGATTGAACCCATGCTGTTGGCATCATGCTGCTTTGCAAGCCAACCCTCCAGCCAACTGAGCTAAACCAACCTCCATTTTCAATAAACTATTAACCGCAGAAAGCAGTTCATTGTTTTAGAAGGCTAACATAGTTCCAGTTTATTTTGTGGCTAAGGCCAATCTTTCACTTCAATGTGAGGTCAGCCCTACCTCCAGGAGCTGGCTTTTACATTGGACAGGCAGAAAAGTATCCAATTCAAAGCAATGGCCATGTGGACATTGGTTTGTGGTAGTCTAAATATTCCACTAGCATTTTCTTTCTTAACTTATCCTTATGTTACTTGGGGGTCACTGGCAGGATCACATTTATTGACCTGCCCCAACAACAGAGATTTACTTAAAACAAAGAACTGCGGATGCTGAAGATCTGAAACAAAAAGAGAAATTGCTGGAGAAACCTAGTAGGTCTGGCAGCATCTGCGGAGAGAGAGAAACAGAGTTAGTGTTTCGAGTTTGGTGACCCTTGTCTGAAGAAGAGTCAGTGGACTGGAAATGTTAACTCTGTTTCTCTTGCCTTTATTGGTCAGTGTATTGAGTACAGGAGTTGAGAGGGTCATGTTGCAGCTGTACAGGACATTGGTTAGGCCACTTCTGGAATACTGTGTTCAATTCTGGTCTCTCTGCTTTAGGATGGATGTTGTGAAACTTGAAAGCATTCAGAAAAGATTTACAAGCATGTTCCCAGGGTTGGAGGGTTTGAGTTATAGGGAGAGACTGAACAGGTAAAGGCCCAGTGGTATTATTGCTGGACGTTAATCCAGAGACCTAGGTAATGTTCTGGGGACCTGAGTTCGACTCCCACCAGGGCAGATGGTGGAATTTGAATTCAATAAATATCTGGAATTAAGAATCTAATGATGACCGTGAATCCATTGCCGATTGTCAGGAAAAACCCATCTGGTTCACGAATGTCCTTTAGGGAAGGAAACTGCCATCCTTACCTGGTCTGGCCTACATGTGACTCCAGACCCACAGCAATGTGGTTGACTCTTAACTGCCCTCTGGGCAATTAGGGATGGACAATAAATGTTGGTGTAGCCACCGTGCCCTCATCCCCTGAATGAATAAAGAAAGGCTGGGACTGTTTTCCCTGAAGTGGAGCCTGAGGGGTCACTTTATAGAAGTTTATAAAATTGTGAGGGGCATGGATAGGGTAAATAGCCAAAGTCTTTTCACCAGGGTAGGGGAGTCCAAAACCGGAAGGCAAAGGTTTAAGGTGAGGGGGAAAGATATAAAAGGGACCCACAAGGCAACCTATTCACGCCAAGGGTGGTGCATATATGGAAGAAGCTGCAGGAAGAAGTGGTGGAAGCTGGTATGATTATAACATTTAAAAGGCATTTGGATGGGTATATGAATAGGAAGGGTTTAGAGGGATATGGGGCAAATGCTTGCTAATGGGACTAGATTAATTTAGGATATCTAGTTGGCTTGGACAAGTTGGACTAAAGGCTTTGTTTCCGTGTTGTATATCTCTATGACTGTGACACAGATATTTTGAATTTCTTCAGCAATTTCTGATTTTATGTGGGAGATTTGCTTCCGAGACCACTCCACAGAGAACAGACTACCAGCATAAATATGGGCTGTCCAAAAGGAAAATCAATGTGATGGCTTTGAAAAGACACTGGGTTTGACTCTGAAGAATGCGAAATGTTGTGTGAGAACACAACTCATCAGACCGAGAGTTTAATCGCCTCTTTCAACCTCTGTGTTCCTGAGCACCCAGCCTTTAATGCCAACAGTAACAGCCTCCGAGATGTCAAGAGCCTCGGTTTGGTTCAGAACCATCACAAGGTCACCAATATTTTTTTCCTCTCAAGGGCCGCCTTCTCTTGCAAGGAGACTGGTCTCTTTTACTTCAGAACAATTGTCCTTTGTGCTCCACCTCCACACTGCTATTTGATAAATTCATGTGAATTATTCTTTCTGCAGTGCTATTCAAGCAACTGTCTTTTAAACTACCTATGGGCTATCTGGTTCATTCACACATGGTTTGTATCTTACCCCTTTTCTTCAGATTGGACATTCTCAGGTTTGTCCAGCTGGCCTTGAGGAACAGTGCTGACTCTTTTGGTATCAGACAGCAAAGCCCAGTGTTCATTCCTTCCTTGGGGTATAAAGAGGGCCTTTTGCTTCCCTCTTCAGCCTCCTGTCACAACCTGGAAGGTACCCGCCGGGTTTTCTCTTTGAAGTGAGCTTTTCTGGTTGCCTCAATGGGTGATACAACTTATGGGAAGCACAGCCAGCTTGTTGCATGATACACATTTTACTCAGTCAAGTGGACTCTTGGATGCTCAACGAGTGGCTCAGATGTTCACAACTGAGAGCGATCCCAATGTCTACAATAGTTTATCACAATGCACAGAAGAAAACAGAGTCTTTTTCATGCATTTTCCATGTGCTATGAAGAACATCTTTTATTGACTTCTGCTTTTGCTAGCATCTGCCTTGAGTTCTGGGATTTAGCAATACCCAAACTGTCTTTGATTCTGTTGTTTTGTCTCCATGTCTTCTGTTCTGATAGCAAAGGGGAGGAGACGAGACATAAAGTAATTGTATTAGAGCACCAAAGCTTTATCGATTGATAAAGCAATTCTTTGTTTACTATAAATTGGCATTGACTCATCATTTTTAGGGAAGAGAAAGGTTCTCCAAAAGGACTAGATGTTGGAAGACAAGTGCTGAATGTAAAGATGATGGCAGTTACAGAGGAGAAGATGCTAAAATGGTGAGACGCCTACAGGTCTACCAGGATTCTCATTATAATGACACTCAGTTTTAAACAGCTCAAATATTTCTATTGTAGAAAATGCAGTTTAGCTATTGCGCTGGTAACTCTCTATCAAGCTTGTGACAAAGTAGGTTTTCTAAAAGTTCATAAGTGAGCTGTTACCTCAAAAGAGCAAGATGCATACATGTCTCTGGGTAGCTGTAAGCAACCAGTCAGCAAAGATTCTAATCCAATGGCTTTATCAGCCTTCATGCTGGCAAGCTTTTTGAGATGTGACCTCATTGAAGAGTTTAAGATGACTGAAGAATTTGGTAGGGCTGCTTAAGAGAAACCTGGTAGAAGAATGGAATAGAACCTTAAAATTCGAACTGGGCCATCAGAGGCGACGTCAGGAAGCACTTTGTCACACAATCAGGAGTGGAAATCTGGAACTCACTCCCTCTCCAAAAAAAGCTGTTGAGCCAAGAAAAATGTCAAAACTGAGATAGATTTTTTTTGTTAAGTAACGATATTAATGTGTACAGAATCCAAGGAGTTAAGGTACAGATCAGCCATGATCGAACTGAATGCAGAACAGGCTCGAAAGGTTGAATTGCCTCCTCATGGTCCAATGTTCCTCTGTTCTACTATAACTAGAAACGATGTTCTTTACACACCCTACCTGCCAAATGTTCTTCCTCAAGGTGCCCAGGAATCTATTCTGGCAATTTTCTGGTTATCATTATCGAATCTGCCGGCTGAAAATTCACTTCCTTGTAGCCATGTCCCTGTTCCTTTTAAAATGGTTATGTAGGACCCTGGGTCTCGAATAGCTTTGTCTGAATTATAGGAAGTATAATTATAATTGAAAGCAAACCACTAAAGCATAGATCAGTAACTTACCAGGGAGGTATGTAGGACAAACCCTGACAGATGATATTAAGGGCTGGGAGGGGAGCAGATTCTGAAACTGTTACTTCCCCATTGCAAGAATGCCTCAGGGGACTATGTAAAGAAGTGATTTGGATTCTCAAGGGCAAAAATTACCTTATTTTTGTAATATAGTTGTATTCAATTATACTTTACATCACAGCAAAATGCCTTACACTAAGTGTCTAGAATTAGATCATTGATGAGAGGCAAATGCGACAAATGAAATGGTGATTGACCAACAACATTATGTATATGTATATAAGACTTGAATCGTTTAAATGCTTACCTTCTTTGACCATGCCTACAGCAAGGCATTTCTGAAAGCGGCAAAACTGGCATCGGTTCCGTCGCCGTTTATCCACAGGGCAGTCTTTGTTTGCTAGGCAGACGTACTTGGCA
Organism: Ginglymostoma cirratum; assembly: GCA_024137785.1. Lineage (NCBI taxonomy): Eukaryota > Metazoa > Chordata > Chondrichthyes > Orectolobiformes > Ginglymostomatidae > Ginglymostoma > Ginglymostoma cirratum. Next base: position 12,520,384 of record JAHRHZ010000089.1, read on the forward strand.
TTTTTCTGTACTGTGCGCTATGGAAACAAATGGAGGTTATCAGTAAGAACAGAAGGTTACCATGGAAGTTGACAGAGCTACCAAGTGCAATATTGAGGAGGTTAGAAATCCACCAATGCACAGCATTCCACGCACATAGCTGCACTAAAAAGGTTGAAGGTTTTGGTAGAAATTGGATTCAATATTATAATATCTGTCCCCCCCCTCACTCCGCCATCCGCCCACAGGCGTTTCAGTCGAGAAATGAACTGCCTTTTCTGTAAAGTAGCCAACAAGGTGACATGTTCAGCATGTGGGCTGATGTAAATCAGTGTGGAACAGAGACACTAAATTGGCACCACATTACCGGACTGAGGAGGGGCAAGTGACACAGTGCCTGCTACGGTTCCTGCTCCTTAGCACAACTGCGCACCTCATAGCCAGCAGGGTAAGTGTGTGGACATTACAACAGCTCAGGAGCTAGCCCCGCGCTGAAGACTGTCAACAGCCTCAAGCATCTGTGAAAACACCCTGCATTATGAGGTACCATCTTCAAGAAAATGATGAGGTGGTTGGTGGGGCAGTGGGGTTAAAAAACTGGGGTTTTCTGCTGTATCCTACAGGGAAACAGGATGTAGTTATCAATACATTACATGTGTGGAAGAGTTTAGATTGGACCTGTCTCGCTGGGTAAATAGGTTGTGTCACAAAAGTAGCTCATGTTGAAGTCTGTGGCTCAGTCCAATCACAACAAGGTTGGCCAATGAGCATGACAGAAGATTCGAAGAAGACGCCATCTTGGGGGAGATAAGAGCATGTTGTCCTTGGCATTGATGGCGATGAAGTTCTTGTTGCTGTAAGGGTTGCACCTTAACTGGGAATAATTGAGAACAGTGTGGAAAAGAAATGGGGGATATAATGAGACCAGCAGAGATACACCGACAACCCATCAAGGGATAATAATGGTAACTGGACAATGATAATCAATCGATTGGTTACAGTCTTCTGCTAAATAGCCACTGATATCAATCTGAAGCTAGCATCAACCGGTATTTAATATGCCAGACTAGAACTGACACCAACGGTCTAAGCACAGGATTTCAACCCCTATTCATTTCCATTTAATCTGCCTGGTCAGGCTTGTGAAATGTGTAGACCCAGTTAAGGGATTATGACAAATTCAACTGAATCTGAACATTGAATTGCAACTTTGAACTCTCTCCAAAGTTAGTGCTAAGGTGCAGGGTCCACCTGAGAGAAATGAATCATGAAATATTGGTTACGTTGCACAAAACTGGAGTGCAAAAGTCTGTAGTTTGAAGCTTGAGAAGGCTGGGAGATGCGAGGAATCCATTGTGTGGAGGATAAGAATGAGTTTGATGAGTTTGGCACTGTGAAGAAGGCAGGAGGAGGAGGAATGCACGGAATTATGCATTCAAAGCTCAGGACAAACATAAAAATTCAGGGTATTGATTCAAGGAGTTGTGTTTCTACAAACAGTTGGAATGGAACATTTCAGCATTGCTTGAGAGTTAGAATAGCTGCACAGTGCTCTTCACGCTGAATCTCTTTCCAATTCACAATGCACTTTGTTTGCAGAGGCCCTAAGTTTCTGACATACTTTTGCACCATCTGATGAGATGTTCTGACATTACAAAACGGAGGGCTGAATGGATTCAAAACCAAAAAACAAGAAACTCAACCCAACCAATCTGCTTTTGTAAAGCTAAAAGGGTTGAACTGAATGAGGTTGTGGGCTAAGGCAAAACAACTTCTCACATGTTTATCCAGTGCTGGAACATTCAGCATATTGGGTTGTAGGGCTCTTCAAACAGCTCTCTTTTGCCCAAACAACTCACCCTTCTTATCAGAAGAGATAAACCAATATTGTTTCTTTCAATTCTGACACCACCCTTCAGGGCGAGCAGGATAGTGCATCGGAATGGATATTTACATGCTGTGTACTCCTACGAAGAGGAGACTTTGCATCTATCTATGTCAGATTTGACCTGGGAGCCCAGTGTTAACCCTCCATCTCCAGAAGCTGCAAAAAGTTGTGAGAGGTTTATCATAGAGAGGAGACTTCCTTTTTGCCTTCTTTATTTGTTCGAGATTCATAAAGAAATATGCTGTACGACAATATCACAGTGAGCATTATGTAAAGATTTACATCCATGTGAACTGTAAATATTAAATATAACATTCAGGATCATCTTCACCTGAGCAAAGAAAGCTCATGTGACAAAGAGAGGACGATATATTGTTGCCAAGCAACTGGCCATTGGTAAGATGCCAGAACATCTGCAAAACAACTATCTTGGTTCCCTCTTCCCCGCCTCGCTCTACCCCTTGCTAAGATCCAGTGTCACAGCTGTACTGAATATCTGTGTTGTCAATGTTACGTGATGAAAAACAGATTTGACGTTGGCGTTGTGCCAGGAAAATTCAGTGTTTAAAGGGCTTATTGTCTTGTACAGTTGCTCACTGGCCAGTTGGTCATATTTGCTGCTTGTTACTTCTGACTTTAAAGACCCACTCTGTCAATGCAGCATTTGACCATTTAAAGGGACCATGCACCTTTTTGTGCAGCGTTGCTCTGTGAAGCAGTGACAATTCCTGAGCCAAGTTGCAATGCTGGCAATGATTTTAATCGACAATGCCAGATGATTGAAGGGAAGCTCGCTTGGTTAACAAAACAGTCACATAGTCTCATGGCTTCCTATGGACATTGCAGTGTGTGGTCAAGAATCCCTGGTCTGTCGACTAATCCCACCCTGAGTTGGCCTTAGGGTGCAGAGGAGGTTCACCAGGATGTTGCCTGGTATGGAGGGCGCTAGCTATGAAGAAAGGTTGAGTAGACTAGGATTATTTTCATTAGAAAGACGGAGATTGAGGGGGGACCTGATTGAGGTCTACAACATCATGAGGGATATAGACAAGGTGGATAGCAAGAAGCTTTTTCCCAGAGTGGAGGACTCAATTACTAGGGGTCATGAGTTCAAAGTGAGAGGAGGAAAGTTTCGGGAGATATGAGTGGAAAGTTCTTTACGCAAAGGGTGGTGGGTGCCTGGAACACGTTACCAGCGGAAGTGGTACACGCAGACACGTTAGTGTCTTTTAAGATGTATCTGGACAGGTACATGGATGGACAGGGAGCAAAGGGATACAGACCCTTAGAAAATAGATGACAGGTTTAGACAGAGGATCTCGATCGGTGCAGGCTTGGAGGGCCGAAGGGCCTGTTCCTATGCTGTAATTTTCTTTGTTCTTTGTTCAGCACCCATGTTCAGGGAGGGAAACCCATACTGTGCTCATGATCACTGGAAGACCCTTGCACCTTGGTGGGCACTAACTCAGACTCACGCCCCCTCCCCCCCAAAACAGTTGAACAGTACAGAAGCACTCACTTACTACACTCTCACATCAGCAATGGCCACTTGGGTGATGTCTTGGAGGTCATAAGTGAACTGTCAAGCATAATCAATAACATGCTAGAATCATTCATGATTTTATTAAATATTTCAACTGAGAAAAAATGGATTTGTTGTTACACTGACGCAATGGATCTTGGGAAGAAAGCAGTGGATCTTGGGATGGGTGGCATGATGGCTTAGTGGTTAGCACTGCTGCCTCAGTGCCAGGGACCTAGGCTTGATTCCAGCTCTGGGTGACTGTCTGTGTGGAGTTTGCATGTTCTCCCTGTGTCTGTGGGGGTGTGCTCTGGTTTTGTCCCACAGTCCAAAGATGTGCAGGTGAGGTAGATTGGCCATGGGAAGTTGCCCTATAGTCTCCAGGGATGTGTGGGTTAGCTATGGGAAATGCAACATTACAGGAATAGGGTAGGGCATTGGATCTGGTGATATGCTGTTCGGAGGGTCAGTGTGGACATGATGGGCTGAATGGCCTGTTCCCACACTATAGGGATTCCGTGATTCAGTAAGGAATCCATTGGTCAAAAGTCATTTCTAGCTGAGAAATGTTTAATATTTTTTAAACCAGTCATTTTTTTCATTGTAACTTTTCCCATATATTACATAACACTATATATATTTTCCACACCTGTGCTACATTGAACTTTAACAACTTTGGATGTGTCCATCATTAAAACAAACTGTAAACAACATATGAAAGCAAATTTCATAAAGTTTTTTAAATGCTAATGCCACTCATGTTTATGGAGGTTGAAACTGATCAAAAATTGCAACAGTAGAAACAGCAGACAGTAAAAAACACAAACGGTATGTTGGCCTTCATAGTGAGAGGATTCGAGGACAGGAGCAGGGATGTCTTGCTGCAGTTGTACAGGGCCTTGGGGAGAGCACACTTGGAGTACTGTGTGCAGTTTGGGTTTCCTTATCTGAGGAAGGATGTATTTGCTACAGAGGGAGTGCAACAAAGGTTTATCAAATTGATTCCTGTGACAGTAGGACTGACGTATGAGGAAAGATTGAGTCGGTTAGAATTCTATTCACGAGAGTTTAGAAGGATGAAGGAGTATCTCATAGAAACCTATAAAATTCTAACAGGTCTACACAGGTTAGATGCAGGAAGGATGTTCCCGATGGTGAGTGTATCCGGAACCAGGATAAGGGGGTAAGCATTTCAGGTCTGAGATGAGGAGAAATGTCTTCACCCAGAGAGTGGTAAAGCCTGTGGAATTCTCTACCACGGGAAGTGGTTGACGCTAAAACATTGTGTTTTCAAGGAGGTAGATGTATCTCTCGTGGCAAAAGGGATCAAGGGATATGGGGGAGGGCAGGATTAAGGTATTCAGTTCGATGATCAACCAAGATGATATTGAATAGCAAAGCAGACTCAAGGGCTGAATGGTCTAGTCCTGCTCCTATGTTCCATGTTTATGTGAACTGTTGGAAATTCAGACTGAACAACTGATCTCAAAAGGCATGGGTATATTGAAGCCAAGAATTGTGAACTGTATTCTGTTAAAATTGAATAAAATTATGCTTTCATATGCTTCCATAATTTGTTTACTTTAAACAAGGGACATTGTAATTGACAACCCATAACATACATTTGTATATATTTAAAAGCCTTAAGAGATCCCAAAGCACTTCAACTCACAGCTAATGAAGTTTGTGAAGTGTGATTACTGCTGTAATGTAGGAAATGAGGCAGTCAATTAGCGCACAGCAAGTTCCCGCAGTCTGCAACATGATCTGCTTTTGTGAATCCTGGTGAAAGGAAAAATATTGGCCCAGAGATGAAGGAAATCACCTCTGCTCTTCTCAGAATTTGTGGCCATGGGATTTTTTTTTTAAATCACCACCTGAGAGGGCAGATGAGGCTTCAGTTTGACTCTGTCCTATTTTTACATGCACACTATACAGTGAATTCCTTGCTGGCATAGTCTGGTCACCTCTCCAAATACTAGTGAACTAGTCTACTGTAAATTCCTTATAAATCGATCATGTGGTTTTGTCTATATTTAACTTGGGTCTTTTGTTATTCTTAGTGGTAAATACAATTACATGCTTGCTTGATATTCAGTGGTTATAGAACACATATAAATGACACTGACATGAATGCAAGGCAGAATTATTTGTAGGGGCAATCAATCAAATAATAAGAACAGAAGCTTAAAAGTTAATTTACTTAGGGCAAGGGCTAAATAGCAGTGAAGGAGGGCAATCGACGATACCCAGGAAGGGTGGGAACAGTGTAGTGGGGCTAAAAGGGTTAAATTATGAGCCTGTGTGGGCAAGGCTTCATGTGTGGAAGATTAAGGACTGATCTAATTGACGTGTTGGAGATGAATGAAAGGTTTGTTAGGATAGGTAAAGAGGAACCATTTCCTCTGGTGGGAATCCAGAACAACGGTTGGGAGGGAACGTTAAAATTGGAGAGAGGCCATTCAGTGCTAATGTCAGGAAATGGATGATGTCAAAAAGAATTTCTTCACACAAAGGACTGTGGAAATCTGGAACTCCCTCACGCTGGAGTCAATTGAAAATTTCAAGATGTTTGTTGGTTATTAAGGGTTAGGGAACCAAGGTGGGTAGCTAGAACTGATCCACAGATCAACCATGATCTAACTATGGCAGATGAAATTCAATATAAGCAAGCGTGAGGTTATCCATTTTAGACCAAGGAAGGATAGATCAGGGTACTTTCTAGACGGAATGAAGTTAAATACAGTGGATGTCTAAAGAGACTTGGGAGTTCAGATGGTTAGATCTTCAAAATGCTGCAAACAGATGCAGAAAATAATCAACAAAGTTAATGGCGTTTATATCTGGAGGACTGAAGTATGAGGACGCAGAGGTTATGTTGCAGTTATACAAAACCCCGGTTAGCCCCCACTTGAAGTGCTGTGAACAGATCTGGGCACCACACCTTAGGAAGGATAGATTGGCCTTGGAGGAAATGCAATGTAGGTTTACAAGAATGATACCTGGACTTCAGGGGTTAAGTTATGAGGAAAGATTATACAAATTAGGCCTGTTTTCTCCATAATTTAGAAGGTTAAGGGGTGATCTTAACCAAGTATTCAAATTATTAACAGAAAAGACAGGGCAGATAAAGATAAACCATTTCCACTGGCTGGGGATTCTAGAACTAGGGGCATAGTCTGAGAATTATGGCTAGACTGTTCGGGAGAGATGTTAGGAAGCACTTTGATGCCTAAAGAGTACTAGAGGTTTGCAACTGTTTTCCACAAATGGCAGTGGATGATCAATCAGTTGTTAATTTTAAATCTGAGATTTTTTGTTAAGCAAAGGTATTAGGGCCAAAGGCAGGTCTATTGAGTTGGGCCATAGATGATTGAATAGAAGAAAAGGCTTGACAGGCTGAAAGGCCTAATCCTGTTCCTATATTCCAAATTCAATGGGGAAAACAAGCTTGATTCTTTTTTTTTATTCTTTAATCGTTCACAGGATGTGAGCATCGCTGGCTGGGCCAGCATTTATTATCCGTCTTGAGTTGCCCCTTGAGAAGGTGGTGGTGAGCTGCCTTCTTGAACCGCTGCAGTCCATGTGCTGTAGGTTGACCAACAATGCCCTTAGGGAGGGAATTCCAGGATTTTGACCCAGCAACACTGAAGGAACGGCAATATATTTCCAAGTCAGATGGTGAGTGGCTTGGAGGGGAACGTACGGCCGGGCGAGGTGGGGGGGCGGTGTTCCCATGTATCTGCTGACCTTGTCCTTCCGGATGGGGGCGAGTTGTGGGTTTGGAAAGTGCTGTCTGAGGAGCTTTGATGAATTACTGCAGTGCATCCTGTAGATGGTACACACTGCATTACGCTGTAAGACCTCTCCCCGTCCCTGTGTTCTCAAAAACTTGCAACCAGTCAAGCGTTTTGTTGGTTTTTATAGCACAAGCAGAGTTGAGAAGAGAGTGGGGAGCATCACAGCAGTGCAAACAGCCTGCTTCCTTAATCTTACCGATCTTGAAATGCACTCGTGAGTAACAGATTGTGTGTGGAGGAAGAGTGGGTGGGGAAATTCTCAGGCCACTGCTCTTCAGTGAAAGCACGAGTTAGTCACAAGCGAATCATGAGCAAGTTATAAAGGTCTCTCTTGGAAATGTAATCACCGTGGTATTCCCCTGGTCCCCAATGCATTCTCAATCTTTACCACAAGTTCAGAAAAGGCACCTTAAGCAGTCACACATTTTGGACGACTTTTAAATGTATTCAAAATAGTCATTGGCATACTCATTTTCAAATATTATTTTCCTTATTAACAACCTGGAGTATGGGATTTAGTGTGGTTTTATACTGGTGTGGGGGACAGGGAATTATTTAAAGTACAACAGAATCCATTTTTAAACACTAATCTGGGAGTTCATCCAAAGCAGGAGAACATGCTATTGGTGGCAGAGTCTGCCAAAGAGTTGTTCCAGTATAGAAGTCCCTAGTGGTGACATCACTATGATTGGACACTCTCCATTGAGCCACAATCTATATATTTTCAAATGCAGCAAATATTTTTACCATGATATCAAACCTTACAACACAGGAGACCTTTTGGCTCCTGCTTGTGTCAAATCTTTGACAGAGCTATCAAATTTGTCCCACTCCCCTGCTCTTTTCCCATTTTCCTGATAATATTTCCCCTTCAGGTACTTATCCAACTCTCGCTTGAGAGTCATCATTGAATCTGCTTCCAGCATCCTTTCAGGCAGTGCATTTCAGATCCGAGCAACTTACGGCATGAAGAATTGTCTCCTCACCTTTGCTCAAGTTCTTTTGCCAATTGTTTGAAATCTCTGTCCTCTGGTTAACAACCTTTTCTGACAGTAGAAACAGTTTCCACTCTGTCGAGAGCCCTCATAATTTAGAATCTCTCTATGAAATTTCCTTTTAACCTTCATTGCTCTACGGGGAACAATCTAACGTTCTCCAGTCCATCAACAACTCTCTAGGTGAACCCTAGACAGTCATCTAAAAACTGTTCAGCAGAAATTCCTTGATTTTGCACACTATATTTTACAACATTCATCTTAGACTTTCTCTCCTGTTTTACAATGTCACGTCTCTTATTTAATATTATTAATAGGTTGGTGTTCACGTAACTTCTGAGTTGTATCCATAACCTTGCCCGTCCTTATCTCAGTAATCCCCTCCAGCCTCTACATCCCTCCATATCTCTGCAGCCTACTCAGACTCCACAACCTTTCAAGCCTGGCTTCCCCAATTTTCACCCCTCAACCACTGATGGCTATTCATTCCGTTACCAAGACTCTGGAATTCCCTCCCAAATCCGCTGTTTCTTTACAATGCATCTTGAAATCTACCTCTTTGGCCAGGTTTTTGGTTCTTCTGTCTTAACACCTTGGGGATGCAGGTTCATAGTTCCTTGAAAGTGGAGTTGCAGGTAGACAGGGTAATGAAGGAGGTGTTTGGTATGTTCGCCTTTATTGGTCAGTGCATTGAGTACAGGAGTTGAGAGATCATGTTGTGGCTGTACAGGATATTGGTGAGGTCACTTTTGAAATACTGTGCTCAGTTCTGGTCTCCCTGCTTTAGGAAAGTTATTGTTAAACTTGAAAGGGTTCAGAAAAGATTTACGAGGATGTTGCCGGGCTTGGAGGGTTTGAGCTACAGGGAGAGGGTGAATTGGCTGGGGCTGAGGGGTGACCTTATAGAAGTTTAATAAAATCATGAGGGGTATGAATAGCCAGGGTCATTTCCCCAGGGTAGAGGAGTCCAAAACTAGAGGGGCGTAGGTATAAGATTTAAAAGGGACCTAAGCGGCAACTTCTCATGCAGAGAGTGGTGCATGCATGGAATAAGTTGCCAGAGTAAGTGGTGGAGGCTGGTACAACTACAGCATTTAAAAGGGATCTGGATGGGTACATGAATAGGAAGGGTTTAGAGGGATATGGGCTAAATGCTGGCAAATGGGACTAAATCAGTTTAAGATATCTGGTCAGCATGGATGAGTTGGGCCAAAGGGTCTGTTTCCGTGCTGTACGACTCTATTTCCTTGTTCAGCTCACTGTCAGATTTGTGGAGATTTGTCCTTCCATGGGACACCTTGGGATGTTTCACCACACTAATGATGTTGCTGTAACACTTCAGTTGATTTCAGAGTCGGAACCAGTACGAGGATTTGGGATGGAGAGGGTGAGAAAACTGTGGTTTTGAGGAGGGTGTAGCACATGCCTCCATGCATTAGTTGCACCTGAGGGCAAAGGCTTTTCCCTGAAGTTGCTAGTGGAGATTTAGCTGGGAAAAGTGTTTAAAAGAATTTGGTTTGCAGCTCCCTTCACCCTCAGGGGATATTTCCTGTTGCCCCCTTATCTCAGTGGCTTGATAGCGGTGTTCCTTGTGCATTCCTCTCTCAGTTTGTCCTTCAGTTGATGCCATCATCAGCAAAAGCCATTTGATTTCTGCGATTGGGCATTAAATGACCCTGGCATGCATTTTCCCATGGAACCAGAAGCCAAGACTGAGAAGGCACACACAGCACTAGCCTTGGGGCTAATTACAAATTATTCTATACTTAGGGAATATGAATGAACCATTGTAAAAAAGGAAGCCTCAATGCAGTTTTCAAATGCAAATACACTCCATTTTCCATTATGTCCCCATGCAAGGTCTAACCTCACTCGAAACCAAAGAATGAGGCATTGGGAGTACAAGGCCCACTATTTTCTGGTAGGTTTTCTTTTTGCCAGATACTTCGTTAAACTTGTACATAGAGTGTCACTTTGTCAGACTTAAACCAGGCAGCAGACAGCCTGAAACTGTCCAGAATATAAACCATGCATCCAAAATCTAATTTGCCCGATGCGCTGTGTTCAGTGCTACGGAGCTATTCATTGTTAACTGCGTTCTTACTCGGACATCTGAGCATACAATCTCAGGTGGTAGAGGCAGTACTACACAGAGAGATAAAAGGTACTGCAGATGCTGGAGAATCCGAGATAACAAGCATGGGGCTGGATGAACACAGCAGGTCTGATTGAAGGGTTTAGGCCCGAAACGTCAAGTTTTCCTGCTCCTATGATGCTGCTTGACCTGCTGTGTTCATCCAGCCCCATGCTTGTTACTACACAAAGAGATGCATCTTTCAGATGAGATTATATCGAGGCCTCTCTGCCTTCAGGTGACTGCGAGAAGTCGACAGCTCCATTTCATTGAGAAATTTCCCTGTATCTAGACTAATATCCATCCCTCCACTAACATTTTTAAAAGTTAATAGATTATCTGGTCATTAATCGCAGTACTGTTTGTGGAATCCTAAAGTGAGCAAATTGGTCCAGATTCGCCCAGCAAACAGTGATTGAAAAGTAAGCAATTTTAGGAAACGCATTAAGATGATCTGTGGTCCTCAAAGGTCCAATATCAACACAAGTTCCTTTAGGTTATCAATTAACTTGCATCAGTAGTAAAACAAACATCAGAACTCATCCCCTGATCCCACCCTCTGCTTCATACGAAACCTATTTGAGGAAAAATTCAACTACCCATGCCACAAATTGGCCCCAGTGATCTAATGGAGAAGGCATTAGCTTTCTAAACCAGGGATTGCAGGTTCAAGTCCCATCTAGGGTGACAGGTAGCACAGTGGCTCACAGCACCAGGGACCCAGGTTCACCTCCACCCTCAAGCAACTGTCTGTGTTGAGGTTGCACGTTCTCCCCGTGTTTGCGTGGGTTTGCTCTGGTTTCCTCCCACAGTCCAAAGATGTGCAGGGTAGGGTAGATTAGCCGTGGGGAAATATGCGGATAGGGTGGGATAGTCTTCAGAGGGTTGGTGTGTTGTCACTGGACCAAATAGCCAGCTCCCACACTGAAGGGATTCTGTGATTATATACAGCAGTCTGTCAATCAATCATTCAGACCAGTGAGCCTGTGCTTGGAAAGAAGAATCCGATTTGTTCCACACTGCTGCTTGCCCCCCAGGGCTCCACAGATTGGTCACCTATCAGTATCCATCCAATTCACTTTCAAAGGTTTAATGTTTGCAGTGAACCTGGCGATCGACTTCCACACATTTGAATGAAGAGCTAAGCAGGAGCACTTTTGGAAAATTTCCCTGCCCTGGTGTCTTTTAATCTTGTTCTCGATATAAGGGCAGTGTCTAAATTGCCTCCAAAGGCTATGTGGTGTTATCACAACACTTTTAATTTTGACCTATATTCTATTTAGAGAGGTAGGAGCGGTGTTGTCGCTGGAGTACTAATCCAGTGACCCAGGATATTTTTCTGGGGACCAGTGTTCAAATCCCAGCATGACAATGGCTGGAATTTGAATTAAATCAATGGAATTGAAAGCTTGTCTCAGTAATTGTGATCAGAAAACCATAATCGACTGTTGTCGAAAGTTGCCTGCCTAATGTGTTTTAGGAAAGTAGTTTGCATTCTTTACCTGGTCTGGCCTACATGTGACTCCAGACCCACAGTAGTATGGTTGACACTTAAGTGCCCTCTGAAAAGATCTTGCAAGTCACTTAGTTCAAAATAACTCAGGATGGGCAATAAATGTGGGCCTTGCCACTGAGACGCATCTGCCACAAAAGGAAGAAATTAAAATAAAAACTTGGTACATTAGGAATCCTCAAAAAGAAGCTGAGTTTTAACCATGAAGCAAATGCAGACCTCACGATGTCTTAACTTCAATTACTACACAATGTTTCTGTGTGCTTGGTTCTCAAAAGTTATGGTAATAGTCAGAGATGGCAAAATGCAACGTGAAAGACCAAAGGTGAGATGGCAGGGCAATATAGAGGTAACCTGAGTGGGAGAGGGACAAATGAAAGCTAGTTCCAAGAGTCAACAGATAGGTGGCTCAAATGGTTAGCACTCAGTCAACCCAGTGTGGAGCTGGACGAACACAGCAGGTCAGGCAGGATCAGAGGAGTAGGAAAGTCAGTGTTTCAAAAAGTCGACTTTCCTGCTCCTCTGATGCTGCCTGGTCTGTGGTGTTCCTCCAGCTCCACGCTGGGTGGACTCTGACTCCAGCATCAGTTCTTACTAACCCTCAGTGGTTAGCACTACTACCTCACAGCTCCAGGGACTTGGGTTTGATTCCAACCTCGTGTGACAGTCTGTGTGGAGATTGCATGTGCACCTTCTGTCTGTGTGGGTTTCCTTCCACAGTCTAAAGATATGCAGGTTAGGTGGATTGGCCATGGGAAGTGCAGGTTTACAGGGGTGCGTCTGGGTGGGATGCTCTTCAGAGGGTTGTTATTGACTTGATGGGCCAAATGGCCTGCTTCCACACTGTCTTGATTCTATGATTTACAGCATTGACAACCTTATGGTGGATTTAGCTGGAACTTGTGACTTTGGAGAATTGTACTTTACGAAAAATGATATTCCAACAAACCAATGATGTGTGTTACTGAACGAAGAAACTAACGAAGAAACGTATGCACCAGTACCAATTTTTGAGAAACAACTTGTCATTTGGCTTCAAGGTTATCACAGTACGTGGAAGATGCAGATCTTTAACTCGCTGAATAATCAACAACTGGCTGGACTGAACGGCCTGCCATTTCTGCAGCGCCTCATGACTGCAGGGCACTTTTTCAGCCAATGAAGTGCTTCCAAAGAGCAGTTGCTGTTACAGCATAGGAAGTGCAGCAGCCACCTTATGCACAGCAAGATCCCACAAACAGCCATGGTAAAGGCTGGGTTTTTTGGGGTGTTAATTGAGAGATAAATATTGGCTCGAGCACTGGGAAAACCCTGCCCGGTTTTCTTCAAAACAGCAATGTGTGCCCTTCAACAACACCTCCCCCCACCAAACCCGCTGTGAAACAAACAAGGCCTTGGTTTAATGTCTCAAATCAAAAAAAAAGCCAGTACTGCAGCAGTCCTGAACTGGAGTCTGAACCCTCGTGATGCCAAGGTGTAAGTACTACCCACCCACCTGCGCCACATGCTCATTCTGCATGGCACTGAAGCAAACAGAATGGATGAACTATAAATTGGAAGAAATGCACAACAGGCTGCTGATTCACGATCATCTGCTTTGCATTATCAAACAGAATCAAAATCATCTCCCCCCAACTATTGCTAAGGCTCAAGTAACTGACCAAATACCTTGAAAAAACCTTTGCATCCTTCACAGGTCCGTACACCATAGTGTTGGCAGGAAGCGTTATCTCCACACACAGCGCACTGGCCCTCATTAGAAGGGGGATTACGAACCGGTGGAGAGGGGATGGGATTGTCTATAACAATGGGACTGTCCAAGAGACGTGGTCCACGGTCCATGGGGAGAGCGGGAAAATTCATGGAGGCTTGGCTGGTGGCATCATAAGACATGGTATCAACAAGCTGGTGGACAGGGTTAGCTCCATGGGAACTTGCATCGAGCCTCATGTGGCAATGTGACACAGGAGACTCTGAAGGTACCTGCTTAAAGGAAAAGAATGAAAGTTGGGACACATTTTTTTGTTGATCTAACAAATGATCCACCTCACCATATTGCAGTGAGTGATGAGGAAAAGAATCATCCCATATGGACACTTGCTGCGTTTGAAAAGCAGGGGTTGATGGTGAGGGGATGGAGCAAGATCCATTGTAATATTGAGAAGATCCACACTGAGGTAGCACCTCTTCCAAATGCATGTTGATGGAGGCTGGATAACAGCCAAACATCTGAACATCCTCCACTTTAAATGGAGACTGCTGGTTGGTTAGCATCAGTTGGTACAAGTATGCATCAAAATCTCCGTTGTTACTGTCGATGAACGTGTTGAAGCTGGGAAGAGAGGTTGTGGCAGCAATCTCCGTCGTGCTGAGGTCCATTCCAAGCTTGACAAACTCAGGAGTCAAAAAGTCAGAACTGTAGTCCTCATATGGTCCTCCACTTTGTGGCAAGGTCCCATACTGTGCCTGAAGACAAGGCATCTCTGAAAGGGAAACATATTAAAACTATTCCAGTGAGAGGGTATTTTGTGCTTTGTTACATCTTGCATGACTTACCGAAAACAGGCTCTACACGTGAGTGATATCCGGTGATGTCTTATAGCAATTTTATTTCACCTCTGAGGTCAAAGATCAAGATGGTCAAATGTGTTTATATGTCAACACAACTCTAAATTCAACAAACTGCCAAGCTCACTGGCACTGGAATTTTACGTGCAATGGTAACAGTAAGTCAATCCAGGTCGGATGAGGCACTCAGATGCCATCCTCATGCCCTCTTATTACATTTTTTTTATTCAGGACTCTTAAGCTATTTTTGACTCAATTTCCAAAGGCTTATGTCGAGTCTGTTGAATGCAAGCTGACCATTTTTTCTTCAGTCTGGACTCAAGACCTCATGTGTTGGAAAGTAGATTTTTGAAAAAGTACTTACATGACCTGCAATGCTGACTTTTCTTAAAGTGGCTTAATTCAGGTTTTGCACATTAGAATTAGAATTATCTTTGTTGCCTCACGTACTCACAGAAGTGGTGAAAAGTTTACAATGTTGCCACTTACGGCGCCATCTTAGGGACCAAAGTACCTAGTTACAGCATCTTAGGGATAACCACATAGCCACAAATAAATTGTAACAGAAGACAAGAGTACAGTCGAAGCAGTTGACCTTATGACAGCAGACATTCTAAACACACATAAGTGGCCATTTGTCATCATGAAGATACATATATAAAAACGGAGCCCTCCACTGTGTCCCTCCAGAAAAGTGATAGCTGCCGCCATTTGTTTATTCATTTTTAAAGTGGAATAGCATGGGAAAGTGTATTCATCTTTTGATTGTGTCACAATGCCAAAGGAGCCCATGCTAAACAGTTTGAGATTGATCGATTAATTTCACTGTTGTCACTTACTGAGATACAGTGAAAAGTGTTGTTTTGCATGCTATACACGCAGATTGAACCATACAAAGTGCATCAGGGTAGCAGAACAGAGTGAGAATGTAGTGTTACAGCCGCAGAGAAGGTGCACCTAAGAAGACAGGAACGGGAGGAGACCATTCAGCTCCTAGAGCTGGTTCTGCCTTTCAGCTATATCGCAGCTGGTCCATAGCTTAACTCCATCTCTCTTCTTCTCTTGTGAGTGTGTATGTGTAGCTAATGGCACTTATTGCACAAGCTTGCTTAACAATCACCACTGCCGGGATGGTGGCGAGACGGCACTGGGGAATCGAGCCCAGTGTAGCAGGGAGATCGAGCCCGTGTGGGGAAAGCCCAGTGTAGAGTGACTGCAGGCCCATGGCTAAAGAAGGACTGTAAGTTGGAACTTTTAACTTTATTTTATTAGCTACTTTATACTGACAAGAACTGCAATGTTGAATTTTCAACTTATTTCTTTATTTTTCTACTTTTTGAACTAAGATTTTGTACCTTTTGTACCGTGTGCCGAGAGAGGAAATAGCTGGGGCCTTAACAGATATCTTTGCAGCATCCTTAAACACGGGTGAGGTCCCAGAGGACTGGAGAATTTCTAATGTTGTGCCCTTGTTTAAGAAGGGTAGCAGGGATAATCCAGGTAATTATCGACCGGTGAGCCTGACGTCACTGGTGGGGAAGCTGCTGGAGAAGATACTGAGGGATAGGATCTGTTCCCATTTGGAAGAAAATGGGCTTATCAGTGATAGACAACATGGTTTTGTGCAGGGAAGGTCATGTCTTACCAACTTAATAGAATTCTTCGAGGACGTGACAAAGTTGATAGATGAGGGAAAGGCTGTAGATGTTATATACATGGACTTCAGTAAGGCGTTTGATAAGGTTCTCCATGGCAGGCTGATGGACAAAGTGAAGTCGCATGGGGTCCAGGGTGTGCGAGCTAGATGGATAAAAAAAACTGGCTAGGCAACAGGAGCAGAGAGTAGTAGTGGAAGGGGGTTTCTCAAATTGGAGACCTGTGACCAGTGGTGTTCCACAGGGATCTGTGCTGGGACCACTGTTGTTTGTGATATACGTAACTGATTTGGAGGAAGGTATAGATGGTCTGATTAGCAAGTTTGCAGATGACACGAAGATTGGTGGAGTAGCAGAGAGTGAAGGGGACTGTCAGAGATTACAGCAGAATATAGATAGATTGGAGAGTTGGGCGGATAAATGGCAGATGGAGTTCAATCCAGGCAAATGCGAGGTGATGCATTTTGGAAGATCTAATTCAAGAGCAAACTATACAGTAAATGGAAAAGTCCTGGGGAAAATTGATGCACAGAGAGACCTGGGTGTTCAGGTCCATTGATCCCTGAAGGTGGCAACGCAAGTCAATAGAGTGGTCAAGAAGGCACATGGCATGCTTTCCTTCATCGGACGGGGTATTGAGTACAAGAGTTGGCAGGTCATGTTACAGTTGTATAAGACTTTGGTTCGGCCACATTTAGAGTACTGCGTACATTTCTGGTCGCCACATTACCAAAAGGATGTGGATGCTTTGGAGAGGGTGCAGAGGAGTTTCACCAGGATGTTGCCTGGTATGGAGGGCGCTAGCTATAAAGAAAGATTGAGTAGACTAGGATTATTTTCATTAGAAAGACGGAGATTGAGGGGGGACCTGATTGAGGTCTACAAAATCATGAGGGGTATAGACAAGGTGGATAGCAAGAAGCTTTTTCCCAGAGTGGAGGACTCAATTACTAGGGGTCATGAGTTCAAAGTGAGAGGAGGAAAGTTTACGGAAGATATGTGTGGAAAGTTCTTTACGCAAAGGGCGATGGGTGCCTGGAACACGTTGCCAGTGGAGGTGGTAGACGCAGACACGTTAGTGTCTTTTAAGATGTATCTGGACAGGTACATGGATGGACAGGGAGCAAAGGGATACAGACCCTTAGAAAATAGATGACAGGTTTAGACAAAGGATCTCAATCGGCGCAGGCTTGGAGGGCCGAAGGGCCTGTTCCTGTGCTGTAATTTTCTTTGTTCTTTGAAGATGGCGCTGGAAATGGCAACATTGTAAACTTTTCACTGTACTCCTGTATGCCCTGTACTGGAGTACACATGACAATAAAACCTAATCCTAATTCTCCAAGAAACACTACCTCTTCCCTTGCTTTGAGCGCCCTGGTCCTCCCCAATCCAACATTCGCATAAATCCTGCCGTCAGCAAACTTGTATGTTATTTCTCTCAGCGCCTACATCTGGATAGTTAATGGCCAGCCAGCGATGATTAAACACAATCAGATGCTGTGGGGCTGGAGCAAACAGACATTATTGCTGGGAACACTATGGAATGAAGAGGGTGCTTTATTAGCAAGCCCAGTTCTGATGTGCTCAGAACTTCTGGAGCTGCACTGGTTGCCAGGAGATGCACATATAGCTCCAACAACTCACGCAATCTCCCCTCTCTCATCCCTCAGGTCATTCATAAGCATATCAGCAGAAAATGCTCAGATCAAAAAGAGAATGTGAGCCAGCAGAGGGCAAGGCTGTTGCTTGCTAAGGTGAAAGAGGATGCACTTCAACAATCTCATTGATCAAAGCCATTTCTATTAATCTTTACACCAAACTATACCAGGGTGGCTCAGTTGCTAACAGCACATTGAGGAGTTCAAGCCCAGCAGTTTTCACTCCAGTGTCCTTCAGAAGATCGGTATGGACTCGATGTGCTGAATGACCTGCTTCCACACTGTAGGGATTCTATGATTGAGAGCTCTTCCTTTCCAAGGGAGGCCACATTTCCTTGTTTGGATAGGCATTACAAGAACCCTCCCTTACTGTCCCTGTTTACCAACCCCAGTGTTGGAATAAGTGCAGGAACATAAGAAATAGGATTTGGACAGGACCAGGCCAGTCATACTATCCTGGCCTGCCTTAACTCCACTTTCCCACCTTCTCCTCATATCCCATTATCCCCTGGAGGACCAGGATGGCATCCTGACCAACTGATCCCACAAATAAGATTAGTCGATTATTCCTCTCATTGCTGTTCCCAAATTTGCTGTGCAATAAAACGGCAGCCACCCTCACTAATACATGAATACAGTCATAGAGCACGGAAACAGACTCTTCGGTCCAAACAGTCCATGCTGACCATAACCCCAAACTAAACTAGTCCCACCTGCCTGCGCTTGGCTCATATCCCTCCAAACATTTTTTATTCATGTGCTTATCTAAATGTCTTTTAAACGTTGTAACTTTGCCACATCCACCACTTCTTCAGGCAGTTCTTTCCACACATGAACCACTCTCTGTAAAACAACTGCCTCTCATGTCATTTTTTAGATCTTTCTCCTCTCACCTTAAAAATATGCCACCTAGCCTTGAAATTCCTCACCCTAAGGAAAAGGCACCTTATCTATACCCCTCATTATTTTATAAACCTCTATAAAGGTCACCCTTCAACCTCCTATGCTCCAATGAAAAAAATCCCAGCCTATCCAGCCTCTCCTTCGAATTCAAACGTTCCATTCCTGACAACATCCTGGTAAATCTCCTCTGAACCCTCTCCAACTTAATAATATCTTTCTTATTACAGGGAGACCAGAACTGGACACAGTATTCCAGAAGAGTGCTCACCAATGTCCTGTACAACCACAACATGATGTCCCAACTCCTATATTCAAAAGTTCTGAGCAATGAAGGCAAACATGCTAAACACCTTCTTAACCACCCTGATCTATATGTCACTGCACTGACACACTACTTAATGCAACTTTAAATTCAACTTACTTCACTACGTATTTAGATTGGGACAAGGCACAATTGAAATGCAAATCATGAGTGCAGAAGCGAGAATTATATACATTGCTCAAAAAATCTTATTTTCTGCTACCTCAAGTCCCTTGCCCAAGCTGACAGGCTAAGGGTTGGCTCTCCAAGGCTGCCTTTTTTGAATTCTGCTGTGCCAATGTAAAGTGGGTAGCAAGCATAGGAGCCTTGGCAAAAGCAAAGACGGAGACAGTCAGATTTTGTGGAAAGAAAAACTCAAGCATTTTCACACTAAGTCCGACATCTGGCATCTCTTTTACTACATACTAATTCGGCATGAACTCAATCCTTTGCAACAAGCTCCCGCCTTCTCTCTGACAGGGTGGGCAATGTGATTGACCCAAATTGCAGCAAACAGATGTACAAAAAAGAGAGCAACAGGGCAAATCTTAACAATTAAGTGATAGAAATAGATATTTCACATAAATGGGCTTCTCTTTCTTCTTGTCCTGCCAGTGAGGTTGAACAGTGGTTTGACTATATTTAGCAAAGCATTAAAGAACAGTTAGTCAGAAACTATCTCTAGCAATAAACTAGTTCAGTTACTTCACAGAAGGGCACATTGGAATTACAAAATAGGAATAGGCAGGTATTTATCTGGATTTTGCTGGAGGGCCACCTGGTGGTGAGCACTTGCAATCATGTTCTGGAAGGGAATTTCCCTAATCGGGTGTACCAGCCGCCATCTGAAAGCCACATGAATTTAAAAGAAGTTGTATCTGGTTAACGGGCGATGTTTGCTCCAAATGTTTCAGGCTCTACCGCGGTGTTTGACAACAGAAATAGCTGCACCTTTGACCCAGAATTCATTGTGAAATGTAACCTTGACTGTTAGCACAAGGAGAGCTCTAGACACTTGCCACATGTGCTTCAGTTGCTGCTTCACTCTAAAGCTTTTGGTGGTAAATATTCTGGCAGCAAACCACACTGTATTGAATCCAACACTGTGCCAACGGTCAGTGCTTCTCCAGATACAGTCTGCCAACAGGCTCGCCATCTGGTTCCCCTTGCAACCTTGAGATCTCACCACTGTCCAATTTTCTTGTAATTTCCTGCACTTTTTTTCCTTTTCTCATTCATCAGCTGGGGTTTTTCATTCCATTTCACACTTTCGACAAAAATAAACAAAGCCATTAATGGAGATGATTTAAGTAACTAAGTGCGAAGGGGTCTCCCGTGGGCAGTAGGAAAAGTAAACAGTTAATGTTTTCTTGCATTAACAGCCAAAATATCACCCTGGATGAGTACAAAGGGATGTGAACAGTCCGCCCTCCAAAATAAAAGGACACAATAAACTCGGCATCCTGTACTGACACATACTAAATCTCTCCTTTCTAAAACAAAAATCAGACTGTGTGCTTAGTGAAACATTCAATAGTGAACAAGTTACTAGATAGACAGAAACAGCAGGGAGTCATTAGCAGTGAGTGGCTTTTACTGTGGTTTCTTAGAATATGTCACTCTGACTCAGAGTCACGGAGTCACTTGCAGTGCAGCCTTTTGGCCACATCAAGTACATCCTGACTCTCTGCAGAGCAATGCAGTCAGTCCCACCCCCCATGCCTAATTGCTCCAGTAATGATACTGATGATGAAAAAGGTGGCATGGTGGCTTAGTGGTTAGCACTGCTGCCTCAGGGCACTAGGGATTCAGGTTTGATCCCACCATCAGGCGACTGTCTGTGTGGGGTTTGCACATTCTCCCTGTGTCTGTATGTGTTTCCTCCGGGTGCTCTGGTTTCCTCCCACAGTCCAAAGATTAGGAGGTTTGGCCATGGGAAAGCAGGGGTTACAGGGGTAGATTCTGGGTGGGATGCTTTTTGAAGCGTCAGTGTGGACTTGTTGGGCTGAATGTCCTGCTTCCACACTGTAGGAATTCTATGCTCCTCTTCCACTGATTCGCAGCTTTCCCCATGAAGCTGTTTCAATGGGCTCTTACTACACCGTGTTCAAACCACTGTCCCTCTTGCATTGTCCCCAGGTTAAAATGAAAGCTTTCCACCATAGTCCATTCTTTTCCCAAAGCATCAAAAGCTTTTTTTAGAAATTCATTCAGAGGGTGTGGGTGCTACTGGCTAGGCCAATTTCTACTGTTCATCTTGAATTGCCCTTGGCTTGTGGGTTGTGTAACCATTTCAGGGGCAATTAAGAGGTAACCACATCACTGTGGGTCTGGAGTTACATGTAGGCCAGACTGGGTAAGGACAGCAGGTTTCCTTTCCTGAAGGATATTAGTGAACCAGGTGGGCTTTACAAAAAAAAAAAAAAATCAATAGTGGCTACAGGGTTACCATCAAGCTAGCTTTTAATTCCAGACCTTCCAAATTCAAATTTCACCAGCGGTGATCGCAGGATTTGAACATTTAACCGATTAGTTTGGATGACGAGCCCAGCAATAATGCCACCAATCTAGGACTCCTTACACTGTCCTAAGCCTTCCCTTCCACTTGCAATCAACTGGCTCCTGCTTTAGCTTACCCCAACTCCTTTTACCCAGTTCCACACTCGCAGGCTTCTGCAATCTGACTTTGACCTTTCCTCTAGGTCGGGAGAAAACAAACTACGAAGGAAAACGACAGGGAAGGAGGGAGCAGCTGCACATAAGCAAATTCAGAGTAATATTTCTGAATTGGGCGGCTTGTGCATCAGATCGGTAGCTCTGCCCTCGCTCAATGGGTGAGGGCAACCTGGATATTGGCAGAAGGTGGAACAGTGCTGGGCCATGATGCCGACCACTGTCGAATTTCCCACCAATAGTCATACTGTGAGGAGTGGCCACCTGAATGTGGTATTGATGTGGTCAACCCAAGGTCAGCTGAACAGTTCACCAAGAAGAGTCAGCTCCTCATTACAGGGAGTTGGTAAATACAGACAAACCAGCACATGTATGAAGACTACATGCCAACCTGCTTATCTATGCCACAAGTGCAGTCTCTCAAAGTCTTTCCATGCTCCCACAACCACCTGCTGGATTGAGTTTTGAAAATGGTACACTTCCAGCCCGCTTTGAATGCAGACCAATGTGAGATCTGCCACTGGATATCACCATGGTTACCTTCACTAGGTCACTCCTCGCCATGCCAACAACAAGTTGAAAGCATAAATAACCTGGACTGAGACTGGCTGGAACCATGCCAGTAAAAGGGTGAGAAAACAATGTTAATTTGAGCCAGAGGTCTGAAGCGTTAAAGCACCTTTAGATATCCTTTACTGACCCACCTTGGCTGAAGTTCATGAATAATTGTTCTATACATTTTACAGAGAATGTTCTAGATCTTTGATGAGGGGTGGTGACTTGCATAACTCTGCATTCCTCCGATTCTGTCCTCATAAGCAGCTCTGATTTTAGTTGCTGCTCCATAAGTAGCCATATTGTCAGCTGCATTGGCTTCAAGCTCAGAATCTCTTCCATAAATGCCCCGTCTCTCTCCTCCTTAATTCCTTTACTGTTCAAAAAATTATCCAACTTTGCATTAAAAATGCTGCTGAAAATGGACCTGTTTGGCCTGCCCTTTGGTCAGCTTCCCTAACATCTCCTTATTTGGCTCAATGCCAAACCTTGCTTGATGATTATATTATGTACGGAGTAAATAAGATAAGGGAGGTTGTTTCCATGGGCGGGTGAAACTAGAACTGGGGATATAGCCTCAAAATAAGGAGAAGCAGATTTAGGACTGAGTTGAGGAGAAACTTCTTCACCCAAAGGGTTGTGAATCTGTGGAATTCCCTGCCCAGTGAAGCAGTGGAGGCCACCTCATTGAATGTTTTTAAGGCAAAGTTGGATAATTTTTTGAACAGTAAAGGAGTTAAGGGCGATGGTGAGTGGGTGGGTAAGTGGAGCTGAGTCCATGAAAAGATCAGCCATGATCTTATTGAATAACAGAGCAGGCTCAATGGACCAAATGGCCTACTCCTGCTCTGATTTCTTATGTTAAAGGTGCTATGTAAATTTTGGCTATTTATTGTTTCGCTGTGTACATTAGTGGTTGGTCCATTCACTTTTTGGCTTGGCCTAGGTTACATGGGTGGGGAGGGGTCACTCAAATGCTGGTCGATCACCTAAGCCCTCAGTTTTCTTGAATTTGGCAGGTGGCTTGATCCCACTGTATCCAGGCTAAGGACTGTCACTTAATATTCATTGGCTTGCTAAGTTCCTTCATAACACTTTATTCCTGGAGTGTGACTCAAACCTGGGGCCTTCCAACTCTGAGCCAGGAAAACTACAATCAGAGCCAGTCCAGTTTGTTCTCATACATATCAGCATGTCGTGCCAGTTACAGATTCATTACCTTGGACATGGTAACAAAGTTGATTAGGTGGGCTGTAGAGAGCACAAGGTGACAGAGATGGGCTGAGGAGTTCGCTGAATTCCGGGCCAGTCCTACACAAGCAAGACTGAGGGTGTAGTTAAGTGTTCAGTTAGCCCTGGACTGTTCAGCCTTGTGGCTACATTGGCAAAGTTTTAAGCAGGTTTCGAACCTGTAGGTTTTTAGCTTGCATTTAGAAATGGGCTGTGGGCTGGGGTCAAAGGGACTTGGTACTGTCAAGTAAATGGGAAAACTAAGAAATGGAAATCCCTCCTGCAACTCAGATTATGCAATGAGAATGGTTTAGGTATTGGGCCTGTGTAAGATTCTGCTATGGATGCCAAATGATCTTTTAAAGAAGAATTTGAAAAGGGGACTAATTATCCCTGCTGGTGCATCTGCCCTAGGGGAGGAGCATTTATAGCTTAAAAATGCCTCTGGGAGAGGCGATGGCCTAGTGGTATTATCACTGGAATATTGACCCAAGCAATGTTCTGGAGACCTGGGTTCAAACCCCACCACAGCAGATGGTGGAATTTGAGTTCAATAGGAAAACAAATCTGGTATTAAGAGTCTAATGATGACCATGAATCTGTTTTTCAAGGGGAAAAAAAAATCCAATCTGGATCAGGGACAGAAACTGCCATCCTTACCTGGTCTGGCCTATACGTCACTCCAGACCCACAGCAATACTCTTGAGGCTGACTCTTAACTGCCCTCTGGGCAATAAATGCTGGCCTAGCCAGAGGTGCCTGCATCCAATGAATGAATAAAACAAAAGAAACAATTACCTTTGATTGACCTCAAAATGTACCAAATGCAGCTCGTGACTTTAAAGAGCCATGGCAGCACTTTAGCAACACATGGTATACTTCTCCTGTCTCTGTTACTAAAGTGTGACTGGTATCTCAATACCTTCCTTTCTTAAAAAAAGCCCCTTAAATCACAGGCCAGAAAAGTCCACAGTCCTGGCCTGAGCCTGTGGTCTCTCTGGACTGATCTCAGTCCAGGGTCTGCATGGGTGGAGGTCAAAGTGGCTGAGAGTTGGTTCCAAGACAATTAGATTGGGCAAGGGGTGAGGGTGGAAAACCCCCAAAATCGGTGTTTCTGCTCTGGCTGAGCATCCAAACGGCTGGAAAATCCATGTGTGTGTGGACAATGTCAAGTGTGACACTGCTATGACAGCTCTTGTAGTGGAATAGCATAGTGATGTATCCTTTTTTGATACCTATGCTCATCCATGAGGACCAGCACCCAGGAAACCATACCCCAGTAAGGGCCATCAACTTTCAGGGGAAAAAGGGAAGGCATACGTATGGCACAGGAATTTGGCACAATTCAAAATGAAGGGGTTGCACCCAGTAGTGTGGCAGAATGTTAGCCTCAATCGCAAACTTGAGTCTCTGCCATGTGTAGGAGGATATTCCACCTGAATTCCCTACTGGACTCATTAATGACTATGTTACATTAATGGCCTCTCAGCTCTGGACACCCCACACAAATGGAAACATCTCCTCCGCATCTGCCTTCTCTAGCCCTTTCCAAATCTCAAAAGGTTGTTATGAGGTTACTCCTCAGTCTTCCACAGCCTGCTCAGTCTTTCCTGACGGGCAGAACTGTTCTTGTTTTTGGCACCTTCTCCAGCAGCTCCTCATGCTTTTGTTGTAAAACAGGAAAACCAGAAGCTGTTCACAAATCTCCCTTGTTGTGTGATTTGGTCTCTTACTAGTTTGCACCCCTCTGAAAAGGTGGCAGTTTTGCCTGATCTTTTGCTCGATAACTCAGTGACTCCTTGTCAGTTTGTTTCAAAGAGGCATATTCATCACTCAGTAAACTGGGTGTTGAAATCCTTGTGGTTAAAGTTGAGTCAACAGCAACCTGGGTGTTATCAATGACAAACTAACACCTACTACCAATGTGTACAAAAATAGGTCATAAAAAATCATCATCACCATCCTGTCCTGACTATAACATCATTAGACCGTGGAATACTTTCGGTACCTAGGGTCGTTCTCAATAAGGCACGCTAAAAATGGAGGGAGATACTGGGCCTGTCCCACTCCAAACAAGTCAGCAGAAAATGAAAGCAGAATAATGCCGATGCTGTAAATTCAGCCGTAAAACTTGCTGAACTACATTCAGGGTGAAATGCTTCATACACCAGAGATGAAACACACCAAGAAATGTAACAGAGCAATCTAAGGTCAATCAAAAACAGAAAATGCTGCAAATACTTGGCAGGTCTGGCTGCATTTGTGAAGAAAGAAACAGAGTTAACACTTCAGGTTCACTGACTGTTTACTGGAACCTATCATCGACTTGAAACATTAGCTCTGGTTTCTCTCCAGGTGCTGCCAGACTTGCTGATTATTTTCTGTTTTGTCTTCAAAACTTCCAGTATCAGAACTACTTTCAACAATGAAACACTAATGCAACACAGCTTTGTACATGGTTCAATACAAGTAATTTCCATTATAATAACAAAGTAAAGCCAAATTAGAATCTCACTGTTGGGTTCCCTATAAAAGTTACAGCTACTTCAATAACAGTAACTTGCTTATATATAGTGCCCTTCACACAGTAAAACATCTCAAGGTGTTGCACACCAGCCATCATCAGACAAAGTTTGACACTGAATCACACATAAGACGACATTTTAAGGGAAGGGACTAAAAGGTCAAAGAGGTAAATTTTAAGGAGCATCTGAAAGGAGTAGAGCCAGGCGGCACAGTGGTTAGCGCTGCTGCCTCACGATGTCCAGGGACCCAGGTTTGATTCAACCCTCAGGTGACTGTGTGGGGTTTGCACGTTCTCCCCATGTCTGTATGGGTTTCTTCCAGGTGCTCTGGTTTCCTCCCACAGTACAAAAGATGTGCAGGTTCGATGCAAAAATAGAAATTGCTGGAAAAGCTCAGCAGGTCTAGCAGCAACTGTTCAGCCCTGATGTAGGGTCACTCGACCCGAAATGTTAACTCCGATTTCTCTCCACAGAAAGCTGAGCAGGTCTGGCAGCATCTGTGGAGAGAAATCAGAGTTAACGTTTCGGGTCTGGTGACCCTTCATCAGGGCTGAACAGTGGCTGCCAGACCTACTGAGCTTTTCCAGCAATTTCTATTTTGATTGACTCTGATTTACAACATCTGCAATTCTTTCGGCATTTTTGCAGGTTAGGTGGATTGGCCATGTTAAATTGCATACAGTGTCCAGGGTTGCTTGGGCTCGGTGGATTAGCCATGGGATGCAGGATTGTGGGTGGTTCTGGTTGGGATGCTCTTCAGGAGGGTTGGTGTGGACTCAATGGGCCAAATGGCCTGCTTCTACACTGTAGGGATTTTAGTTGGTGAGGCAGAGAAGTTTAGGGAGGAAATCCCAGAGCTCAAGGCCTCTGCAATTGAAGGCACAGTACAATTAAAATCAGTCCATCTCCATTCCGTTCCACTGATCTCACAGACACTGATTAAGGATGTTAAAGTTGAGCTAATTGACCAAATCATGTTAAAAAAGGATCCCAACTGTAAAACTCCCTTTTATCGATGGGGTGTACTGAGGGCAGCTGATCACTTTTCACTGTTTGCTGTTGGCTTCAGTCACCTCAGCCAAAGCTTGCATAATCCAGGTTTGTATTTCATTTAATTCTATTAAAAACCTGTTGGTTCTGAAAGAAATCAATACGGCAGTTAACAAAAACAAGAGAAGTGCCTTAACGGACAGCTTTGTCAGGATTTTACCGCTCTGACTGTGACCTACCAACAACAAGTTGTGCGCGGGTTAATTGGATGAAAACCATGAAGCAGGCACTATCATAGTAATGACTTTTTATATATGTCTGCTCAATGTCCCTTTTCATTGGTATCAATACAGTTAAATCCCATTTAACAGTTGGTACAATCTGATTACGTTTTGTGACCTCCCTGCCCATCTCTCTCTCAGCATGTTTAACATGTATGGTTGTCAAAATTGCATCAGATAATTCACTACAAATCTCATGGCTCAAATCCACCTTTCGCATGTGACTTTTTCCAAAACAGATTGACTATCGTGGTTGGTAGGGGCCTGGGGTGGTGAGAGGGTGGGGTGGATTCGTACAATCCTCCCACAAGCCAATGTTGATATTGATCTCTCTCTGCGGCCATAACACTGTATTCTGCACTCTGATGCACTTTTTATGGTACGATCTGCCTGTATAGTACGCAAAACAACACTTTTCACTATCTCAGTACATGACAATAATAAATCAAATCAAATCAAAACATTTTATGACATCTTCACATGCTGGGCAGCACAGTGATTCTGGTTAGCACTGCTGCCTCACAACATCAGGGACCCAGATTTGAGCCCAGCCTGGGGTGACTGTGTGGAGTTTGCATGTTCTCCCTCTCCCCGTGTCTGTATGGGTTTCATCCCACAGTCCATGTGCAGGTTAGGTGGGTTTGCCATGGGAAATGCAGGGTCCCAGGAATTCGGTGAGATACTCTTCAGAGGTGATGAGTTGAATGGCCTACTATAGGGATTCTATGCTAAGAATCCTCTTCATTGGGGTCCATGTATTATTTTCTGTCCACACCATGATGGAAACATATAGACCCTTTTTTTCCAAGGAAGTGCTCTCTTGCTTTCAATTTCAAACCTAACTCTCTGACAGTTCCCTTGGCATGAATCATTTTCACCGGCCAACTTTGCAGCTCCTTCCTCTCTCCAGACCTCGTCTTATTTTAAAATAAATGAGTTGGCCAAATTGAATAAAATTAGAACTGACAGTCCCTTGGGCACACTATAACAAAAAAAATCAAAGGAAACTTACCAACTTAAATCAAAAATATCCTTTTGAGGGAGATAATTGACCCCAACTCCTGCAGTGCCCACTGATCACAAATTCCATTCTTGCATTGAAGTGAAAATTTCAGGAGCTACATTGGGATTTGAACCTCCGCCCAAAGAGCATGAAGCCTCTGCGACAATACCACTACCGCCCTTGAAAATATTCTGAGGCATTTTGTTGCAAGATTCTAGGTGAAAAAAAAAACACGAGCAACCCAAAGCCTTTGAGATGGTTTAACATTTTGGGTTGAGATGAAGCATTCCCGATGTACACTCCCATTGTAGGTTTCTTTTTTTCTTTCAAATCGAGCTCAAAGAAGCAGAGGGGATAGTTTTTAAAACAAAACTCTTGAAGTGGCCCCTGTCGGAGATTTGAGGTGCAACGGACAGCTGAGCGCCCAGCAAAAGGTGCCAGCGGAAACAGAAGGTGCACGAGTTCGCGCCTCGAGCACACCTCCCCCCGCCCCGCAGTGGCCGCTTCTGTGTGGCAATTAGTGGTCCCTGTTCGGGACGCGGCACGGAGTGTGGAACGGGGGTGCAGAGCAAAGTGAGTCCGCCCGCAGCTCGCCTCAGTTCTGTTAGGGCGATCTGACGGGAATGAGACATCTCGGGGTTGTCCCCTTCGGCTCGAAAAGATCGGACGCGCCAGTTGTTTGACGGCGGCAACTTGCAGCAATTCCACACTCACACCTCATCCGTAGTCGGCCTTAGTGGACAGTCTGCATAATTTGATAATGTTGAGTCACAACTACTTTCAGTACAAGAGGTTTGCATGGCGCAGTGGTGGTTTCTCTACCTCGGGACTGGGTTCAAATCCCATCTGTTTTGGAGGTATATTACAGTAAGTCTGTTGTAATTTTCTTCCAAACCCGGTGAGCTTGGCAGTAAATCCTACCGCAGTACACTTTGCAAGTGGCACCTTTTAAAAAAATTACTCGATCAAGTCAAAAAAAAGTCAGAATAAGTGTCACTTCTGCATGCAGGCATGATCAAAGTGGCAATGGGCTATCAAGTTATTCACTTAAAAGACACTTGCTAATCTGTTTTAGATTTACACTTGTCAGTGGCTGTTTCATCTGGCCAACAGGCAATCTGCATACCGCATACCCTGGATTTAGTTGTTTTTTTCATTTAAGCTATTTTTCTAATCCTGCTCAGAAATGTTATTACAAATATTCCCTTTCGCACTTATTTGGCTTATGGATATTTGTATTTTGAATTATGTTTTTATATATTATCAAGGTTAGATAAGGGGAATGTCCTTTTTTTCTACTTGTAATTATTTATACGAGTTGGATTAACAAACTTCCCCCACAGTCACATCCGCTAACCTAAATATTTATGTTTACCTATTGTCTCAACTGATAGAGAATTCGTTTAATGCAATGTCACAAGTACAATTATTTCACTGCTGCCTCTTTTTTTTCCGCGCCAGAATTGAAAACACTGTTCGAGGTTGGGTGGACAAAATGTTCAAAACGAATGCTGTGATACTGAACAGGTCAAATAGAATCCCTAGTCTGGACATTTTTCCTCCAATTGAGCGGTTCAGGGATCTTATTATACACCTCTAGAGCAGGTGGGACTTAAAACTAAGTCTCCTAGCTCAGAGGTAGGGACACTACCACTGCTCCACAACAAATCCTCGGTCTGTACTGAGTTAGTGGAAGTCAGGCTGGCACAACTAGTCCAAAATCCCTGAGGGAAGGAGGGAGACCAGTTAGGGTTGTCACTCCTGTGATTCCCTCGGTGCTTGGATCCCGAGGGAGGACTGACTGATGCTGTTAACGGCACCTATGCTTATACAGCCAGCTACACTCACCCGCCTGAGCTCACACCCGAGGATCTGCTAATGCGGTGTGAGTCCTCTCAGCAGAAGGAGCCAGAAAGAAACGCTGCTCATCTTTTGCAAAAAAAAAGAGACGGGGTCTAAAAATAAAAGCACTGTTGCACCTCTGGCACATCTTCTGACCAGTCCCACGGCTAATCTGGAAACCACCTTACCAAAGATTCAAAGCTATGATTTCTGCACTTTAGAGCTTTGGGGTTAATCCTGCTATTGTAGTAATGCACTGCCACAACTTTTAAATGCATGAAAAATAAGTTGTCCCTACCCAGTTAAAGCCTGGGGTGTCGGCACAGGGATAAACCAGCTATGCCCCAGCATTTGAATGCAATTAATATAGAATGTGACAGTTTGCGTTACTCCTACAGCAACGAGTCTTGAGTAACTGTTGGTGTTACTGTCCTTGCTGACCTGATTTCTTGCACTGTAATTGCACTTAACGCTGTCCTGCAAACCCTACCTCTCCCCATCACCGTGTGCACGACCTTCAGAAATGTTACAGTTGCCCGGTTAGCCTCACAATCACTTGTAAAGCAACAGCTGAATTCCAGCTTCCTGCAATTGAACCGTATTCTGTACACAAGCGCAGACAGCTACAAAACCTCAGCAAGTTCCTCCAAAGTGCCACACACAACAGAGCTTTAAAAATGCTGTCTTCATGCATGTTTAACTTGCAATATTTTGACGATAACGTTTACAAAAAAAAGTACGTCCCCAGCAAAACAGAATAAATAAAATAAATCATTGCTTTGAAGTGTATAAAATAGCTGGTTTATGTTCCCCCAATGTAATTCATAACACCTTTTTTCCTGAAGAAGAAAGCAATAAGCTATTACTTACAATACATACCTGATGGTAAAATCGTGTGGTATATCTTTGGTTTTTTTAGAAAAAGAATCCAGATCAAAAATGTTGCACAGAAATAGATTTGGAAAACAAACAGAGAGGGGGGGGAAAACTCCCAGCTGATGATTTCGGTTGCCCGGCCAAAGAAACAGGTTGGAAGCACCTGTCTGAGTTGCTGAAGAGCCTAAGTCCCTTTCTGCAACCTCCCTCCCCGGCTTCTGGGAATTACTGTTGTCAATTGCACTGTAATGAACTATCCATTCGGTCTGGGGTGTAGAGGGGGGGAGGGAGGGAAGTTTGTTGGTCGGTGAGGAAGGGGGGCGCTCCTATTGGTCTACCTCCCGGCCTGTAGGTGGCACCCCGTCTGGGAACCGAGCCAATCGCTGGGCGACGGAATGCAGGCTGACGCGCACGGAGCCTCCGTTGACGCGCAGGAGGATCCAAAAATAGCCTCAGGTGAGCCCCGCTGGTTTCCATGGGAATGAGGATATCCAACCGGTTGAGCAACTCCCCGCCGCTGGCATGCCAACGGACTGAAGCAGGATAAGGGTAGATCACCCTGATTTGCGTATCTTCCCTCTGTTGTGATTACGATTCGATTTATTTTCGTCACATGTACCAAGATACAGTTGAATAGTGAGGAATGCAAAGATAGAATCCCTCTTGCGTGGAAGCGGGCCATTCGAGTCCACGCCGGCTCTCCGAAGATCATCCCCACCCTAACCCCATAACCCTACATTTGGCACGGCTAATCCACCCTAACCTGCACGTCTTTAGACTGTGGGAGGAAACCCACACAGGCACAGGGAGAGTGTGCAAACTCCACGCAGAGGTTGGAGTTAAACTCGGGCTCCCTGGAGCTGTGAGGCATCGGTTTTAACCACTGAGCCACTATGCCACCCAATGCTGTCATCCCTTTATTAATTTTGGGAATGTTGGACATCACAGGCTCTGGGCCTGCCCCTAACTACCCTTGGTGGTGAGCTGTCTTCTTGAACCCCCCCCCCCCACCCCCATGGAGAGGTTGGGGGTGGGAGTTACTTTTGTTCAGAAAGTGAAAATGTATAGTCGGCTGGAGTCACGTGGCGCATCTGACTGAATGAACATTCCAAGTTGATGACTATTTTAAAATTCTTTTCATGGGATGTGGGCATCCTGGCTGCACCAGCATTTATTGCCCATCCCTTGAGAAGGTGGGGGTGAGCTGCCTTCTTGAAGCGCTGCAGTCCATGTGCTGTAGGTTGACCCACAATGTCCTTAGGGAGGGAATTCCAGGATTCTGACCCAGTGACAGTGAAGGAACGGCGATATATTTCCAAGTCAGGATGGCGAGTGGCTTGGAGGAAAACTTGTAGGGGGTAATGTTCCAATGTATCTGCTACCCTTATCCTTCTAGATGGAAATGGTCGTGGATTTGGAAGGTGATGTCTGAGGATCTTTGGTGAATTTCTGCAGTACATCTTGTAGATACTACACACTGCTGCTACTGAGCATTAGTGGTGGAGGGAGTGGATGTTTGAGGATGTGTGGCACTCAAGCAGGCTGCTTTGTGCTGGTGTCAAGCTTCTTGGAGCTGCACGCACTGAGGCAAAGACTTTCCGGCAAGAGAACATTTTCCCTCACCAAAGGAGTTCCGCCCACAGATGCTGCCAGACCCAGAGAACATGTTTGCTTTTACGTATCCAGAGATATTGGCTTTACAGCTGACATGAAAGGAAGATCCTGCATTTGCATAGCACCATTCAT
Source organism: Ginglymostoma cirratum (assembly GCA_024137785.1). Taxonomy (NCBI): domain Eukaryota; kingdom Metazoa; phylum Chordata; class Chondrichthyes; order Orectolobiformes; family Ginglymostomatidae; genus Ginglymostoma; species Ginglymostoma cirratum. Next base: position 12,553,021 of record JAHRHZ010000089.1, read on the forward strand.
GAATCATGGACCTGAAAGATATAGAGTGCTTCACGGGCGCTGAGGTGCTTTTATAATGGAGGAAACATGGAAGCTGATTTGTACACAGCAAGCTCCCACAGAGAGCAATGTAATAATGTAATCTGTTTTTAGTGATGATTGTCGAAGGATAAATATTGACCAGGACATTATGGAAGAACACTCCTGTCTTACCTAAAATAGTGCAACGGTATCACTCAATTTCACCTGAGAAAACAGACAGAACCATACATTATTCACCCGATGGACAGTTATGTCTGACAGCTGAGCATTTCCTCCATGCTGTAATTATACAGTCACTGAATCGCTGTGGCACTGAAGGAGGCCATTCACCCATTGTGGCTGTGCTGATTTTCTGAAAAAGTAATTCATCTTGTACCACTCCCCTGCTGCTCTGCATGCTTTTCTGTTTCAGATAATGAAATTAATTCCCTCTTAAAAGTCTCATTTGAACCTGTTTCCCTGCACTCTTGGGCAGCACATTCCAGATCCTAATCACTCACGTCTGCATTGCTTCTTTTGCCAATTACTGTGCCCTGTGCTTCCACACAATGGGAATCGTTTCTCCCTTTTTTTATATTCGTGCAAGGGATGAGGGTCCACTGAGTAGGCCAGCATTTATTGCCCATCCCTGATGGCCCGGAGAGCAGTTAAGAGTCAGCCACATTGCTGTGGGTCTGGAGTCGCATGTAGGACAGATCAGGAAAGGGTGGCAATTTCCTTTCCTAAAGGACATTTGTAAACCAGATGAGTTTTCCAACAATCAACAATGGATTCATGGTCATCGTTAAACTCTTCATTCCAGATTTTTTAAAAATTGAATTAGAATTTTACCATGAGATAGTAAGAACTGCCGATGCTGGAGTCAGAGATAACACAGTGTGGAGTTGGAGGAACACAGCAGGCCAGGCAGCATCAGAGGAGCAGGAAAGTTGATGTTTCGGGTTAGGGACCCTTCTTCAGGAAAATTTTACCATGGTAGGATTCAAACCCAGGTCCTTAGAACATTACCTGGGTATCTGGATTAAGAGTCCAGCAATAATACCAATAGGCCATCACCTCCCCAATTGATCTACTCTGTCCAGACCCTTCATGATTTTGAACCCCTCAATCAGATCTCCACTCAGCCTTCTCTTCTCCAAGGTGAACCGTCCCAACATCTCGAATCTATGCACATAACTGAAGGTTATCAACCCTGAGACCATTCTCATGGTTCTGTTATGCCCCCTTTCTAACACCTTCACACCCTTCCTAAAGTTCAGTGCCCAGAACTGGACACAACACCATTGAGGCTAAACCAGTGCTGATTGCAGATTCAACATAACTGTCTTGCTTTTCTACTCTATGTGTCTGTTGCCAGGATGCTGCAAGCTTTATTAACTGTGCTGTCAACCTGCATTGGCACCGTCAATCATTTGTGCATGTATACACACAGGTCCCTCTGCCCCATACCCCCGTTATAATTGTCCCCTTTATTTTGTCTTTTTGCCTTCTTCCAACCAAAATGTAGTGACCCGACACCTCCCTGCATTAAATATAACCTCCCACTCATCCATCCATTCCACCAACTTCCGAGAAACTCATTGCCGCAGAGGGCTGTGGAGGCCAACTCATTGAGTGTCTTTAAGAGAGAGATAGGCAGGTTCTTGATTGATAAGGGGATCAAAATTTCCAGGGAGAAGGCATAGGAGAATAGGGTTGAGAAACATACCAGCCATGATGGAATGGTGGTGCAGACTTGATGGGCTGAATGGCCCAATTCTGCTCCTATATCTGACAGTCTTATGTCCTTCTGGAGTTCTGCACTATTCTTCTCACAATTCATAATGGCCTGCATTTTTTATTATCTGCCCTGTACACCAGAGTCGTCTTCATTAATATACATCAGTAATGAAGTGTTGACCTAGGCTCGACCTTCAAATTTTGTGGGGACAGCTCGAACCTGTGACTGTTTCACTCAGACCAGAGGTTGGTACCAATTGTGCCACTGTGGATCCCGAAGGCATTACCCATGAGCTGGGATGATGAGGAGGGGAGGTTTGTAACCCCTGTTGGATCCTGCGACATTATCTTCCACAGCATTTTTTTTTCCAATTACAGTTCATAGATTATAGCAATTCACTTTGGAATCCTTTCCACTAACAGGCCGAATCTTACCAGAAATTGACTAAATGTCAATTTCTGTAGGGTTTCACAGAGGGTTTCTCGCCATGGAGTCTAGTGCGTTTTCTCAATCAGCCCAAACTTGCCTCATTAATGCCCCAATGGTGCCCTTCTTGTCCGATACTTGCTCGATACTCCCTCTTATTGCAGGCAGAGGTACTTTCCACTGCTGAGATATCCTCATGCATGTGCCATCTTTAAAAGCCCATTGTGCCTTCTCTGCTGTGCCAGCATAAGTGCCACCATCCTCTTCTTGACACCTCACACTCACTCTCTCTCTCTGCTCCTGTAACCGCCACCCACCAAGGCTCACACTCTGACACTCTCACTGTCGCCTACAACAGCTTCCCTCTCTCGCTCTTACCCACACTAACTCCTGGCACTACTAACCCTCCATGCCCTCTGTGCTGCCCGCTCACTCACTTACTCGCAACACCTCCCCACCTGCTCCAACAGTAACAGCTATGCCACCCGCTATCATCTCACCCAATCATTACCCTTCTGTCATTCAAGGAATGAAAAAAAAAGCCCATGAAAGGACTGAAAGAGCAGGGCAGGTGGTTGGGTGCCCAATATGCGGCTCACCACCCCGCAGTCAAGAGTATGGTGCCACAAGATGTGCCCTCCTCCATCTCTGAGGAAGAGAGCACCAATCCCTCAGAGGACACATTGGCAAGACTGCCTCCTGTACCCTCACCAGCTCAGATACTAACACCTCAGTGGGTATGTTTGTCAGGTTAGGTTCAGGGGTACCTGTTGGTGATCACTTCACAGCCCCATCTCCTCAGCTGGCCAAGGAAGAAACGCCCACCAGGATGTCGGAGGACTGCCTGAGACCAGGCAGGAAAGGACCTCATGGTGTCAGCTACTAGGGACTTCATAGAAACGCAGGAGGCTTTGTGAGACGACTCTACCAACTTATCTTCCCATGCTGCCAGGCATTCGGCCGGTGACCTCTGTGTACAGTGTAGCGAGGCTGGCACATGTCAATGTCAGCATCCATGGATGCATGCAATTGCTGCCCATGTGGCCACCCCCCCCAGGGCATTGGTGCTGGAGGTCCGAAATGGAGGCGCAGAGGAGCATGTGGTGAGCTGGAGTTACCAAATACCCCGCTCTGAGTTTCATGTCGGGAATTTTTAGTGTCTAAGTTCCATCGGTGGGTAGGAGAATGGAAGCCTGTATGTTGAGGTGAGATTAAGTAACCATGAGCAATAATCCCTGTTAATAGGCCTCTCACTAGCAAGAATCTCATCTCAACATCTGGGACTTAGTGGAAAGAATAACTTTTCGGTCCGAATGTCAAAGAGGACTTCACTCAACATCACACCCAACTTCCCCAAATTTCTCCTAGTAGCTCACGTCGTTCGGGGACTGGGAAGATTCCCCCCACAGTCTCCCATATTTGTTACTGAATGAATCTTTTGGGAGGTGGACACTTGCCTGTGCTGTCAACATACTCCAGCTCATGTATCCAGTGCTGACTACAGTTTTGACGACTGGGAGAGATGCCGTACAAGCAAGTGTAAGTAAGTAGCCAAGTGACTAATGGAAAGCCTATCAAATATTGCATAGAGTTTACAACAACGTTAATGTGGGTAGCACTAGCCTGGATGTGGGTAAGGTGGGGTGAATTGCCCTCTTCTGAACGCAAATAGAATTACAGAGAGTCTGCAACAACAGAAACACACCATTTGGCCTATCTGGAACATGCCTGAGCTTCTTCCACCCAACTCTTTTAAACACAAAGGACCAGCAATGTAGACAGCCCAGCTGGCATACTGTAACAAAAGCAATTCACAGAAACTTACATAAGGTGAAACGAGACTTACAAAATCAAGATAATGTCCAGGCTGATAGGTTGATGGGTGATAGACATAGGACAGATGTCAGAGGTAGGTTCTTTACTCAGAGAGTAGTAAGGGCGTGGAATGCCCTGCCTGCAACAGTAGTAGACTTACCAACTTTAAGGGCATTTAAATGGTCATTGGATAAACACATGGATGATAATGGAATAGTGTAGGTTAGACGGGCTTCAGATTGGTTTCACAGGTCGGCGCAACATCGAAGACCGAAGGGCCTGTACTGCGCTGTAATGTTCTATGTTCTATGTTCTAGGTTGATCCTCCTTTCGGTCCATTTGATCAAACCTCATTAACAGATCCTTCTCTTTCTTTCTACCACGTGTGCTTTATTTCCTTGACAGTGTGTATTCCATCAGTCATTGCACTTTGGGTAAGAAAACCTTATCAGTTTAGGATATCTGGTCAGCATGGACAAGTTGGAGCGAAGGGTCTGTTTCTGTGCTGTACAACTCCATGACTCTAATGCGGTATTATTTTAAATATTAAAACTGCCAAATTTTGGCCTCCCACACACATCTTTCTGTCCACAGGATTGAAGGCTGTGATAAGATTGAAGATCTCTAACAGGTCATCCTCTGATGAATTAGATCATATTGATATGGTTCTCTTTAGAAACAGTGGTCATGAGGGCTGATGGAAGCACCTTTCTAACCACTTGGCTCTGTCGCAGCTGGACTGTCTATCCCTGCACTAAAAACAGACATGATAAACGTGCGACATGTAGTCACCTTGAGAACTGAACCAGATTTGATGCTTAAAATAAAGCAACATGCGATCTGGGGACTTGCAATCTACCCTTGCCTTGTTACACGTTACTGATGAGGCATGTCGTCACTTTGTGTTGCATTTTTTAACTCACTTGTCACCCCCAAGAGGGTTGCAATGCCATCCTTGGAACTGACTCTAGGCAGACTGGTACAACTGCAGCAAGTGCATCTAGTTGACACAGCAGTGCCACTACACAGGCTTCATCCCAAAAGCCTGAGCAACCTTTTAATGCATAGGATCCCCTACAGTGCAGAAAGAGGCCATTCAGTCCATCAAGTCTGCGTTGACCTTCCAAAGAGCACCCCACCCCTACTCCTGTACATCCCTGGACACCATGGGACAATTTAGCATGGCCGACTGACCTAACCTGCACATCTTTGGACTGTGGGAGAAAACTGGAGCACACCCATGCAGACACAGGGAGAGTGTGCAAACTCCACGGTCACCCAATGCTGGAATCAAACCCAGGTCCCTGGCACTGTGAGGCAGCAGTGCTAACTACTGAGCCACCGTGCCCCCTCAGGATATACAATCCCTTTCCCAGAACCGTATGACACAGAATGAGGCCCTTCAGCCCACCAATCCTGTGCCAGCTCTTTGAAAGTCCTCTCTCATCAGTCCCACTTGCCCGCCTTTGTTCCACAGCCCAAACAAAATGTTCCTTTTAAAGTATTCATCTCATTCCCTTTTGAAAGCTATCATTGAATCCACTGCCCTTTCAGACAGTGCATTCCAGATCTGAACAACTTGCTGTGCAAAACAAAAATTCTCGTCATCTCTCCCACTGATCCTCGTGCCAATTACTTCAAATCCATGTCAATGGATTGCCAACCCTCTGCAGTGGGACATCATCTCCTTATTTACTCTCACCAGAATCTTTCATCATTTGGAATGTGTGACACTTACAAGTTAGGGAGCTAATAGACATTTGCTTTTCGGTTCAATGCACGATCATCCCTGAAGTTTAAACGGCTGGTGAATCTCCAAATAACATGTTATAAGGAGCAGGGGGGGTTCAGCAAAAGGCAAGGGTAAAGCACTTGCAACCATCTTCAACCACAGGTGGATGACCCATCTCAGTCTCCTCCCAGTGTCACAGATGCCAGTCATCAGCCAATTGGATTCACTTCACGTGACAGTAAGAAAACGATAAACCCATGGATCCCGATACCATCTGCCCCTAGCTAAGCTGTTCCAGTACAGCTACAATGCTGTCATCGACCAAACAATGTGGAAAATTCCCCAGGTATGTCCTGGAGAAAAAAGCAGGATAAATCCAACCCGGCCAATTACCACCCCATCAGTCTCCTCTCGATCACCAGTAAAGTGATGGAAGGTGTCAGTAACAGTGCTATCACGCAGCACCTGCTCAGCAATAACCTGCTGAGTGACGCCCAGTTTGGGTTCGGCCAGGGCCACTCAGCTCCTGACCTCATTACAGCCTTGGTTCAAACCAACAGAGACAAAAGGGTTTGATCCCAGAGGTGAGGTGAGAATGATAGCCCTTGGCATCAAGGCTGCATTCAACCGAGTGTGGCATCAAGGAGCCCCAGCAAAACTGGAATCAATGGGTATCAGGGGGCAAACTCTCCGGTAGTTGGAGTCAAACCTGACACATAGGGAGATGGTCGTGGTTGTTGGAGGTCAGTCATCTCAGCTCCAGGACATCTCTGCAGGAGTTCTTCAGGGTAGTGTCCTCAGCGCAACCATCTTCAGATGCTTCATCAGTGACCTTCCCTCCATCATAAGGTCAGAGGTAGGGATGGTCGCCCATGACTCTACAATGATGGCGGCAGAATACCAGGACTGCGTGCAGCCTCTTGCATGAGGATGATGTGCTCCCATCAGCTTTCTTTTCATTTTTTTCTTTTTCCTTCTGCTCTTTCTCTTTCATTTTTTGTTTTGTTTTTCTTTGCTTTGGTGGGTTAGTTGGCAGCATTGGCGTGCCAGCAACAACAGGCCAGACGCAGGGTGGCGGCAGCCTCCTAGGAATTGGAGAAGGCAGACTCTTCAACATGGCGACGCTGCCAGGGCAACATCTTGGAGGAGCGCAGCTGGAGCAGGACTCTTGGCATGGCGGTGGCCTGGCCTGTCAGCAGAACCAGGGAAACCTGGTTGCGGGAGGCCCAGAGCGGGAACTCCTGGCGTTGGCAAAGCAACAGCAGAGCCAGGGGCTCCTTGTTGCAGTAGGCTTGGAGCTGGGACCCCTGGTTATTGGCGAGGCAGCAGCTCCAGGTTACAGTCGGCCCAGAGCCGGGGTCTCCTGGTTATCGGCGACACAAAGCAGAAGCTCCAGGTTGCAGTAGGCCCGGAGCTGGGGACACCTGGTTATCGGCGAGACAGAGGTAGCTGCTCCAGATTGTAGTAAGCCCAGCGCCGGGGACTCCTGGTTATCGGTGAGGCAGAAGCAGCAGCTCCAGGTTGCAGTAGGCCCGGTGCCGGGGACTCCTGGTTATTGGTGAGGTAGCAGCTACTGGCTGTGGTAAATCTTGAACCGGGGACTCCTGGTTCTCGGCGAGCTGGTGGCGGCAGCGGAGCCAGGGGCCGCTGGTTGCGAGATGAGTGTGGGTTCAGCACGGGACTGGGCAGCGAGGTGGGCCCAGTGCCAAAGAGAAGGGGGCACCTACAGAGCGTTGACTCCCTCATTGGTGGGTTCAGCACAGGCGGCAGTGAGGCGGCAGAGGAGGGATGGTGGCGTAGGTGTTGTTGGTGAGTTGGCTCAGGACTCATGGCAGAGGCAGTGGAACGAGGATAGGCTCTCTTTCAGCTGGACCTGTTTACTATTTTTATTCTTGAAGTATTGAGAATGGCGGCGGATTGCGGCAACAGTTGAAGCTTTTCACAGTATTTTACTGTACTATTCATTGTGAGATACAAGTGACAATATATCATTCAGAATCAAATGTTCAGCACCATTTGCGACTCCTTAGATACGGAAACAGTCCATGTTCAAATGCACCATGATTTGGGCAATATCCATACTTGAGCTGTTAAGTTGCAATTAACAATCATGCCACACAAATTCCAGGCAACGACCATCTCCAACGAGAATATGACCATCTCTCTTTCATATTCAATGACATTTACCATCACTGAATTCCCCACTATCAACGACCTCTGAGTCACTACTGACTAGAAACTTAACTGAACTCACCATGTTAATACAGTGCCTACAGGGGCAGGTCGGAAGCTAGGAATCCTGCAGGGAGTATCTCACCTTCTGACTCCCCACAGCCTGTCCACCATCTCCAAGGCACAAGTCAGGAGTGTGATGGAATACTCCCCACTTGCCCTGGATGGGGGCAGCTCCAACAGCACTCAAGAAGCTCAACACCATCACTGGTGCAGAGTGGAAGCTGTGTGTACTGCCTGCAAGATGTGCCTTAGCCTCATTCAGACAGCACCTTCCAAACACACGACCACTTCCATCTAGAAGGACAAGGGCAGCAGATACATGGGAACACCACCCCCTGCAAGTTCCCCTCAAGCCACTCACCATCCTGACTTGGAAATATATTGCCATTCCTTTAATGTTGTCAGGTCAAATTCCCTCCCTAGAGGCATTGTGGGTCTACCACACATGGACTGCAGTGATTCAAGAAGGCAGCTCAATGCTACCCTGTCAAGGGCATTTGGGGATGGGCAATAAATGCTGGGCCCAGCCAGCGACACCCACATCCCATGAACAAATGGCTCTTGCACAAACGTGTCATTCTTTAACAGTATTTAAGCATGTGAATAGAATACATGAAAGCTGCTAACGGCGATAATGATCCCATTGTTAGGGAGACAAAATTATCATCAAAAAGTGTTTTTCTTCCCAAAAACTTTTCTCATTTGTTTACCACAGAGGAATAATGATAGAAATTATGATATAAATATCAGGCCACGCTTCGTAGACTGCACTGCCTCAATGAAAACTAATGCAATACTGACAGAGAAGCTGTCTTTCCAATGGGATGTTAATCTGAGGCCCCAATCACCCTCTCAGGTGGAGAGAAAAGATCCCACAGCACTACTTAATGGATGGGGGTGTTCTCACCAGTGTCAAAATAGATTGTGTGATTTTTTAACTCTTTCGTGGGATGTGGGTATCACTGGTGAGGCTGGCATTTATTGCCTGTCCCTAATTGCCATTGAACTTGGTAACTTGCCCAGCCATATCTGGGGGCAGTTAGGGGTCAACCACATTGGCTGTGCATCTAGAGTCCTGTGTAGGCCAGGCTGGATAAGAATGGCAGATCTCCCTCCCTGAAGGGCATTAGTGAACCAGATGGGGTTTTAATCATCATCAGCAGTGGTTACATGGCACAATTAGGTTAGTTTTTCATTCCAGATTCAAATTCCACCATCTACCACGGACCCATCGTCCCCAGAACATTAGCCTGAGAGTTCTGGAGACTGGTCCTATGACATTGCCATCGAAAATAGGAGCAGGAGTATGCCATTCAGCCCTTCAAGCCTGCTGCAATGTTCAGTATGATCCTGGCTGATTATCCAACTCAGTCCCCTCTTCCCTTAGACCCCTTTAGACCTAAGAACTATACCTAACTCCTTCTTGAAAAAAATCTTCCCTGTAATCATATTACTCTTGTGTGGGCTCCTGCATTGCAACAGACACGTTGATGGGCTGGCACATTCTTTGGGAAGTCCTGAGGGCATGGGAACTGTTACTATCAATGCAAGCCCTTTCCATTTTGTCTGAACCTGTCACTTGCAACGCCATTGCAGCAGGATTTTCGTAGATAAGTTGAAGAATGGTCTCCGCCCAAAACAAGCTAAAAAAAAACTTGTTTTTGTTACAGGTGTTGACCGACCTGCTGTGCATTTCCAGTGTTTCCGGTTTTTAGCACTGACACGACACCTTGACAGGCACAAAATAATCACCTTCTATACAATGATGCAAAAGGAATTGAAGACATTCTTTTGGCTTTGTAAGAACAAACATGCACATTCTTCACACCTGCATTGAGGTTGTTTGTTTTCTTTCATCTTTTGTGTGTTGTGGTGTGGGTCTGTCACTGGCAACACCAGCATTGATTGCCCATTCCTAATTGCCACTGAACTGAGGCAATGGCCTAGTGGTATTATCACAGCAGTATGAATCCAGAGACCCATGAGGGGACTTCCATTCAAATTCTGCCAGAGCAGATGGTGGAATTTGAATTCAATAAATAGCTGGAATTAGGAAGGAAATCTGCCATCCTTACCTGGTCTAGGCGTGTAACTACCCTCTGAGTAACCAGGGATAGGCAATGCCTGCTGGCCTAGACAGTAATGCCCACATGGTGTGAGTGAGTTCTTAAAAAGAAACAAAGACATAAATTGCTGGAGAAACTCAGCAGGTCTGGCAGCAGTTGTGGAGAGAGAAACAGAGTTAATGTTTTGAGTCCAGTGGAGGACTTATACCAGACTTGAAACGTTAACTCTGTTTTTCTCTCTCCACAGATGCTGCCAGACCTGCTGAGTTTCTCCAGCATTCTGTGTTTGTTTCAGATTGCCAGCATCCAGCAGGATTTTGCCAGAAAGAATCAACAAATTTGCATTGGGTCTAGAGCCCCACGTCAGCCAGAGCAGGTAACAATGGAAGGTTTCTCCTCCAGAAAGGACATGAGTGAACCAGATGGGATTTTACCATCAGATTCATGAACAGATTTTAAAATTATACCAGCACTCGTGGTGGAATTTGAACTCATGCCCAGGGTATTTACCTGGACAATTGAGTTACCAAAAAAACTGACGTTACCACGCTGCCACCAGAATAAACAAAAATGACGGTATACCGTTACTTTGCGTTGTGGCCAGATCGTAATCTTGGTGCAGGTACAATTGCTGCCCTAGACAATGCATGAGGCCACATCAATACCAAATGGCCCTTAACTGTGGTCTGGCCCTGGTCCCACATTTTGCTGGCAAAGTTTACTTTCCACCTATGGCGAGTTGCCATATTTCCATTTGTAAATAACATTGGTGCATAATTAACGCTGTCGTTCATGCAGTCTCATCCATTGAGTGTTTCTAATGTTTAATAATTTAGATCATTTTGCAATTAACAAGAGGGGTTTATCTCGTCCTCTTGGAAGCAGAATCGACACAAAGCCACTTTGCACTGAATGTGTTCATCTGAAACTATTTTCTCCGCTATTTTTATTGGAGCTGTGAACTCAGGTTAATGCTTCCATTAAAATAGTGAACAAGGTTATTCTAAAGCACTCTCAGCATTATGAGGGCTAATCTCAACATAGAAAGATTGTTGATCAAGCATCTGTACCATCCCTGTAAAATTAGCAACATAAGATAGGTGTTGAGTTAGGCTGGATGTTAGTTCCAGCTCTGGGACCTGAGTTCTACACCCAGTCTAGACTAATATTGTAACAGTTTTCTGTCCACTGGTTAGATATTAAACATATTCACACTGTCGTTGTTCTTTTGACAGAAGAAAGGCTAAAAAGTTATATATACAGGGGGTCCCTCATTTACGAGTGTATGACTTGCAAACACTTGTACTTAAGTACATGATCCCATATAGAAGTGTAATTTTAAAGACCTGACATATAAATATTCTCTGTACTTATGAATGATGCTTTATATTGTCCTCCATTGACTTGCGTACAAATTGACTTGCAAACAGACTCCAGAACAGAGCCCGTTCGCACCCCGGGACTGCCTGTATATGACAATTTAGAAAGATCTTAACATCAAACAACAAAAAGTTTGCATCCTTTTTTCCTAGCAATATTATTTACAGACACTCAATCTCCTAACTTAACTCTGGTTTTGACTCAAACTACTTTTTTCAGCCCTTCACTTTGGACTGCTGAAGCAGCTTAAGACTTTTTTTGCTCAGCCATGAAATCCGAATATTTCTTTCCAATTCTACGGCCTGTGGATTTCTACAAACTGCTCCAACCTGGAAATTGTTGCAACTAAACTCACAACCTGGAGACTTCAATAAACTACAAAACTGTCCGTCAGCTGGGATGACTTCTCCGATTCTAAACTTGACCTACTAATGGCCCCTCATCTCCTGTTTCTGTATCATCAGTTTAGCAATTAACTCCTCTAGCTAGCTGATTGAGTCATTTAACCTAAGTCACAGACATTTTTAGAAAAAAGGCTGACCTCAGCTCATGACTCAAAATAACTATCTGACCTTTGATTTAAGAAAAGTCACCTTCACAGAACTGAAAACTAAACCTATTTTCCTCTCTGTTAAAAGCCAAATACCCGATTTATTAAAAATGCTTACCCTTTGTATGCATCGATACAGTGTGGAGCTGTAGGAACACAGCAGGTCAGGCAGCACCAGAAGAGCAGGAAATTCAACATTTCGGGTCAGGACCTTTCATCAGGAACTGATCCTCCAGCTTTACACTGTATCGACTCTGACTTCCAGCATCTGCAGTTCTTGCTCTTTCTTACCCATTGTGTGAAGCTGGATAGGTCATTCCATCTGGAGGCTTCTTTGATTTATTTGTTGGAGAAGGTGTGGAGGCTGTCAGGACAGGAGAAGGCATTGCAAATTCCATCCACAGTTGAGTAAATGAATCAATTAGAGCCCATGATCGATGAAACAGCAGAGGGAATGGATTTGAAGGACCAAGTGGTTTTCATTGATCCAGGATTTTTGATTCAGAGTGTACACTGTCCAAGGCCCTAACCTGAAATTAAGTAACATCATCCTTACCAAATGTTAGTTACCTTGTAAGGAATATTCTACAGGGTGTTTTTTTTAAATTCATGGACACAAAGATCTCTTTGTGAGTGAGTGAGCGGTCAGAGAGCTCCTCCTATATCTGCAGTGGTGGTGTCAAGAACAGGCAGCTGAGGTCTCCCGGAGGGCAAGCTAAGTGGAAGACTCAAAGACTGTTAACTTTTCACTTTATTCCTTTAGTTTTCTAGTTTACATTAAGAAGGACTTTAATGTTACTATTACATTATTCCTTTACTTTTCTACTTATTCTATGAAGGTAATGCTTGACTTTTTAACTTTGTTTCTTTTACTACTTCGTACCTAAGATGGTGCCATGTGTGGCAACATTGTACACTTTTCACTGTACTCCTGTACTTGAGTACACATGATCAATAAAATCTAAACTTAAAACTCCAAGTCCTGATTGCCATTCACCTCCATTCTGGGGGGAGTCAGTCTTGGCTCCCACAGCTTCAAATGTAGAAATCCCAATCTCAGGTTTGAATCCTTCAGAGGGTTCTGCTCTTCCCTATTCACTTCCCCATTGCCCAGTCGTGCCTTTAATCATGGGTTGTACTCTCTTGACATCCCTTCTGAAATTCCTTCATCTCTCCACCTCCCTCCCACCTTGACAATGCTCCTTAAAATCCATATCTTTGACAAACTTTCAGTTAATATTTCCTTTGCTTCAATAAAAGCAAAATCTGGCAGATATGGGAAATCTGAAACAGAAGCAGAAATTGACTGGAGAAACTCAGCAGGTCTGGCAGCATCTGTGGAGACAGAAACAGAGCTAACATTTCAAGTCCAGAATGACTCTTAAGTTCTGGTGAAGAGTCAAATCAGACTCAAAACATTAACTTGGTTTCTCTCTCCACAGAGCTGCCGAGTTTCTCCAGCATTCTCTGTGTTTACGTCCTTTGCTTCAGCGTTCATTTTACCATTGTGAAGCACCCTGCGATGCTTCTCCATATTTGAGAATGCTGCACAAATGCAGATTCTTCGTTATTATTTCATCAAAATTGAGGGAGAATTGTGATAAGCATTAAAAAAAACGCATGTTAATTCAAGCACATTGCCTCTTTTGAGTGTGATACCCTTAATATGGGGTAGTACATTCAACCCCGCTCAGTGAAAGTATCTGGTGGAAGAGAAAGCAGGTGACATGGGGGTAGAGAAACATGCTAGTAGTGTAGCCATGGCAACTGTTTGGGGGAGTGAACCAAATAACCTGTTGCACGTACAAGAACATTGTTTAACTGAGATAAACGTCAGATGTTGTATTTTAGTAAGACAAACCAGGGCAGGTCCTATACAGTTAACGGTAGGACCTTGAGTTGTTGAACAGAGAGACCGAGGGGTTCATGTACATAGTACCTTGAAAGTGGAGTCACAGGTAGACAGGGCAGTGAAGAAGGCATTCGGCAAACTTGCCTTCACTAGTCAGTGCATTGGGTATAGGAGTTGGGAGGTCGTGTCATAGCTGTACAGGACATTGGTTAGGCCATTTTTGGAATATTGCGTTCAGTTTTGGTCTCCCTGCTATAGGAAAGATGTTGTTAAACTTGAAACGGTGCAGAAAAAATTTACAAGGATGTTGTCAGGATTGGAGGGTTTGAGCTGTAGGGAGAGGCTGAATAGGCTGAGGCTATTTTCTCTGGAGCAGAGGCTAAGGGGTGACCTTATAGAGGTTTATAAAATCATGAGGAGCATGGATAGTGTGAATAGCCAAGGTCTTTTTCTCAGGGTAGTGGAGTCCAAAACTAGAGGGCATAGGTTTAAGGTGAGAGAGGAAAAGTTTAAAAGGACCTGAGGGGCAACTTTTTCACACAGAGGGTGGTGTATGTATGGAACAAGCTGTGAGAGGAGGTGGTGGAGGCTGGTACAATTACAACACTTAAAAGACATCCGGATGGGTGTATGAATAGGAAGGGTTTAGAGGGATAGGGGCCAAATGCTGGCAAATGTGACTAGATTAATTTAGGATATCTGGTCTGTGTGGACAAGTCGGATCGAAGGGTGTCTTTCTGTGCTGTACACCTCTATGACTCTAATTGGAGCTCAGGAAGGCCATTCAGCCCCTGAGCCTGCTCTGCCATTCAGTAAAGTTATTTGTAATGCTGTATCCCTTATTAGCCATGTTCTTGACATGTCCTGTTACCTTCAGTGACTCATTTTCTATATCCACCCAGGTCGTTCTGCTCCTCTGCACCACCACCCCCTCAACCGCCTTTAGATTTGTAGCCGGGGACCCTGTGACATGTATAGGTCTCCACATTGATACCCTGACTGAGATTGGGCAACTCAGCACAGGCCAGTGCATCAACCTGCAGCTCCAGCAAGGGGTTCTGTTGCCCATCATGCGTTTGCATTTATCTGCGAAATTACCAGAGGAACTTAGGAACAGCTAATGTTAAGAGATCGCAGACTGAACAACTAGAGAGCAGTGACCACTGGCCTCCATTGAGAACCAGCACCAAAGACGCATGATTTATGATCTGTCTCAGCAAGTGGCTTGGGGATCATTCCCCAGGACCGTCTCTCGTGACTGTGCTACATTACACAGTCGTTCAACCACGTTCCTCCAACAGTTTAACAAGCCCGATTATCGCACATTCTTTCTTGCAATTATAGAGGCACTATCTTTGAGAAAACGCATTGACAAGCCCATTTTTCAGTTGGGAGGGTAAAGCTCCGGGAGTGCAAATTCTGCGATGTAACTATCCAATGTGTGATTTATACCATTTTATCATCTAGCCTCTAGCTCTAATCCCTCCGTCTCCCTCTCCCATCCCTCCATTGCCAGGACAACACTCTTCTGAGTGAACTCATACACCAGGAACTGTCTCTCTATATGGGAACAGTTAAAAGTGTTAGAGGCATCATGAATTAAGACAATGCATTGGCCACGTCGGAATGCACAATCCCTCCAATCTAAAGCAAAACTTACAGTCAAATAGCTTGGGCGGTGTTTGTATTTACAATTTTGATTTTCCATTATTACCCATTTGCCTGGGAAGGGGAGGGGTGGGAGGTGAAATAGCTTGTGATAAAGCACAATGAAATCTGCAGTGTAATTAAATCTAGGCTTCCTTCTGTTCTTCATGCCACAGTAGTCCCTCTGTCTGAGCAAACAGCAGTCTATACAGTCCCAGGCCATAGCTAGCTGAATGCTGTTGGACTGGATTGTAATACTACACTGCATTGTGCAGTAACACTACACTTCCTTTGTGTTCTTGCCAAAAAATGCATCTTTGTACAGCCAAACCCTGCTCAGAAGGACGTCAATTCAGGCTTCCATTGACGTCGATGGAATTCCCATCTCTTGCGTCATTCCAATAAAAATAGAATCAACAAAAAGCAGCCATCTGAAGTTGTCCACAGTCTGGGTAATGGATACCAAGGTTTAACCCACCTGCACCTGTATTATTAGGATCAATTTCCAGCATGTTGTTGTTCTGCGCTGGTTAGTGTTTTTAAAAGAGTCTTTTTGCAAGGAAAGGTTTCTGGCTTGGAGGCAGGAGTGTGGGTTTACAATCGAACTCAGACATGCCAAGCCCAATTCTGCTAGATTCCTGTTGAGAGCAGAATGGAGCGCAGGTGTAAGGTCACTTGAGGATTCCCTCTCTGCTGCTTGCTTTCATTCAAATGGTGGCCCAGTGGATAATTCCCATGCCCCTAAGCCAGGTGGTTGTAAGTTCATATCCCACTCCAAATTAATCAAGGAAATCAACTCAGCTGATGCTCCCACTACCTTCCGGAGGGAGTGTTGGAGTTGGATGTAAACAGAGGCCCCCATGTTGCACAGGTAATGGCCCTGAAGGGATTATTGCCCATGTTACATTCAGCCAGTCTGTTCTTTTGATGTCACATGCATTCTATCTATGTAGACAAAGGGTAGAAAATCACAATCGGGGAGGCAGGGCAGCCATTTACAAACCCACCCCATATCCCTAAACACAAGCTACATGAGCTCCAGGCGGCACAGCCACAAACTATCTAATTGACTGGCAGTTCCATCTGTCTTGCCAGTGCCAGAGCTCCCCACTGACCGCAGGGCAGGTCTGCACTGGAGACCTCACCAAACTTGCTTTGGGATGGGGGATTTCTGCCAACTCAGGGAGAGGAGTGGGTGGGAAAATGTGTCTTAAAAATGTGTGAGTGGGAAGGAAGGAAGCAGGATTATCTTCTCAATGGACAAAGATTACCTTCCAATGTTAGCTACTGCCCCTCAATCCTGTGGATTTCAGCACTTCAAAAAGAATTGTGAATCCCAGTCCTGCCTGATAGCCCATGCCAACCATAGCATGGAGTAGGCAGCTGATTTATTTATTTGTGTATGCTGAGTGGGGGCTCCCAATTTTGAGCCCCCTCCCACTGTCTGTATAATGGGAGCAAGCTTGGGGGTGGAGTGGGCTAACCAGTCTCTGTGTTACATCACCAGCCACCCCCCCCATGCCCAAAACACACCTGGATGTTCAATGGCGTTACCATCACTGAATCCCCCACTATCAACATCCTGGGGTTTACCATTGATCAGAAACTCGACTCATCCAGTTGGGTACAAAAGGAACCCTGCCGGAAATAATTCACCTCCTGACTCCCCAAAGCCTGTCCACCATCTACAAGGCACAAGTCAGGAGTGGGATGCAATACTCCCCACTTGCCTGGATGGGTGCAGCTCCAACAACACGCAAGAAGCTCGACACCATCCAGGACAAAGCAAGCTGCTTGATTGGCACCACATCCACAAACATCTACCACCGACGCTCAGTGGCAGCAGTGTGTACCATCAAAAAGGTGCACTGCAGAAATTCACCAAAGATCCTCAGACAGCACCTTCCAAACCCACGACCACTTCCAACTAGAAGGACAAGGGCAGCAGATACATGGGAACACATGCCCTCCACCACTCCCCCCCCTCCCCCGACCCCGTGCAAGTTCCCCTCCAAGCCACTCACCATCCTGACTTGGAAATATATCTCTGTTCCTTCTGTGTCACTGGGTCAAAATCTTGGAATTCCCTCCCTAAGGACATTGTGGGTCTAAATACAGCACATGGACTGCAGTGGGTTCAAGAAGGCAGCTCACCCCCAGCTTCTCAAGGGGCAACTAAGGACGGACAATAAATGCTGGGCCTAGCCAGCGACACCTACGTACTGTGAATGAACAATTTAAAAAAAGGAATGGACAATAAACACTAACTTAGCCAGCGACACCCACAGCTTATGGACAAAAACAAAATGTAAAGGTTCTCTTTTAAAATACCTCTGCCTCTCCAACTATAAAACCCACTGTTAGCCGAAACTCTGCCTTCTTCCTTCTTTGGTTTGGAAGAATTTTTTCTCTGATTAGGCTTCTGTAAAGTTTCACGATATCCTCTGCAATCTTTAAATAATTAATGACGAAAGATAAGGAGAAAAAAATCATTTGAATAGACAACGTGTGTATTCATGAACTCCAAGTCAGCAGAAAATCTCTATCCTGCTTGTTTCATGAAATAAACTCTGCTGCAAATCACACACTGCCTCCAGAAAGAGTTGGAAAATAAATCAATGAGTTTGAAACTGTTCAAATCAAATCAAATTATGCCTGCATTTTAGATTAAAAACGAATGGCTGGATTTAGTTATATTTTGCTTGCCTAAACAATACAGTCAATGCTGCATATGTTAAAAAAAAAGAGACTTGTTTCTGAGAAGTATAAACTGTTAATAACGAACGTCAAATTATGAGTAATTCACAAAATTAACTGCATCGGCCGGGAATCGAACCCGGGCCTCCCGCGTGGCAGGCGAGAATTCTACCACTGAACCACCGATGCTCCACGAAGTTTCTGTTCTGAAACTACCCTGATATTTATGCTGAATCGCGTTTTTTTCCCCCTACTTTTATAATGCGCATGTATCTAAAGTAATGCTTGAACTGTATTAGTGTTTATTCAACAGTCACAGAACCGGCCAACTCAGGGAGACAGTCATTAACTGGATCCATCAGGCATAACCGATGATCTTTATGAGGTTCAAGGATCAATAGAGGTAGAAGTGGCCAACCATATTCCTGAGACGCAAGGATTTCTGCACGAGAATCTCATCTGTGAAAAGCACCTGGCGAGGTTAGGATGATGGAGGTCGAACGGAAGGTAGATTTTGTGTGAACCCTAGCCCATTCTGACTGAACTGGTCAACAATATGGAGAAAGGCAAGTGAACTCATTGCTCACACTCTAGGGAATGAGAAATGAAGCCAAGGTTCTTGATATGGCCTAGTCTCCAGTTGACAGCTTACTGTAAGGCTTGTGTGTTAACATTTGGGAAAAAAGATTAGATTTGGCTCTGCTATCATGGTAGACAGCTTGCCAAACACTCATTGCCAAGACTCACATGCCAGCTGCATCATTATATGTGGAACTGAGGGCTGCAAGTAAAGACCGTTAAGGGACAGGAAACAGGACAAAGTAAAACCAATACTTGAATGGAAGGATTCAATATTTGTCAAAAGGATGACATGATTCTGCTTGTGTGTAACACTTCCAAGCAACACATTTCACTGAGTACAAAATGAGTGGCAGTTTGAAGAAGGAATAGTAACTTGGGGTGAAGGGGAGGATAAGGCATCAAGGGGGCCTGTCCTTAGACTTTTTGAAAGCCACACACCAACCCCCCCTCACCCCCCCACCCAACCTGAACAATCCACAAACCTAATACACAAATTGCAAATATTCCCTCTCCCTCGCTGGGGTCTCCAATCTTTGCCCAACCAAAATGACCTGTGTTCTGTAAGAGCAGTATTCCCTCTTCTTCCTGGCTGGTAGGTTAACTGGAAGGCTTTACGGCATGGAAGCAGGCCATTTAGCCCATCAAGTCCACAATGACCCTTCAAAGAGCTTCCCACTCATCCCTGTAACCCTGCATTTCCCATGGCCAATCAACCTAACCTGCACATCTTTGGATTGTGGGAGGAAACCCATGCAAACATGGGGAGAATGTGCACACAGACTGAGGTCGCCTGAGGGTGGAATCCAACTCGGGCTCCTGGTGCTGTGAGGCAGCAGTGCTAACCACTGAGCCACCATGCCACCCTCGGTTGGCATCCTCTGTTGGATTACATGCAGAAAGAGAGGGACGAGAAGGGCGACAATGGAGGAGTCAGTGTTGGTTACTTGGATACAAAGTAGGATGATGATAGTATAAGGATTTGAGTCGTAAGGAGTACGGTTGAAAGGTAGGGGTTAAAAGAGATAATGGAGAGTTTAAAGTTTGAGCCATAGAAGTAGAGTAGAGACAATGGTTGGAGGCAAGAGAAGTAAAATGGAAAGGTGCAAGTTGGAGATGAGGACAAGCCAATGGAGAGAGGGCTTGAGACTTGAAAGGGACAACAGACAGATGGAGGTTTGAGACTCGAGTGGGACAGTGGAAAGATAGGGGTCAGAGACTAGAGACCGTCAGTGGACAGATAGAGAATATAAAATGACAATGAAGAGATGGGGTTATGGAGAGGAACAATAGGGAGTTGGTGTTATAGAGTTTGAGAGATGCAGGCTTGAGACTAGATGGAGACAATGGAGAGATAGGGTTTATAGAATAGAAGGGAGAAGGGAGAGATTAGGTTTATGTAATAGAGAGGCAGAGGGAGAGAATGGGTTTATAGACTAAAGAGAGGCAATGGAGAGATGAAGAGAACTAAAGAAAGATAACAGTGACTGGAGACATATGAAATGGATGTTGATGTTGGTGAAGGGCAGTGGAGATATAAGGATTGGAGATGAGGGAAGGACTATTTCTCAGAGTGCAAGTTTTCCTTGTTACAACATTAGTTCTTGACTGTGGTTTTGTTTCAGTCTTGAGGGTGTCATCTACATCATCCTTGGTAAAGGAAGGGTCACCGATCTACTGAAGTGCCTCTCCATCCTGTCAGATTGAACAGAAAGTGAAAAGAGTATCAGTCAATGCCATATCCAGCAGAAGTGGAAATGCTTGCAGTTCGTTTGGATCGAAAGGCAATCATGAGGCACCAAGCGGGAAATGGCCATTTTCCCTGCATTTCGATAAAGAGCTGGGCTTGTCTGTCTGCTGAGCTCTGAACCTGGTGTCAGAGTGAAGCCAAGTGTTGAGTGAAGAGATTTAAAACAAAATCATGAGCGACGGAGCAACACAGGAATGGCCAGAGCTGTGAAAGCTGCTACAAGGAACCTTCGGAAACCAAAAGAAGAACAAAAAAAATACAGTCTTTGATGGGAAACAATGGTTGCAATTTCTCCCAGATCCAGGCAAAATTAAATGTAAATATGAAGCAAAGCTAGCTGTTTCTTTTTGTGAAATATTTAAATTGCAAAATCACAACAGATCTGTTTAACAAGGAGCCAGAAATAGCTGTTTCAAAATATTTTCCACCATGAAACTCTTTGAAGAACAAGAAAAATAGACGTCAGAAAATTTGAAAGCCTTGAAGGCACACTTTCAACCTCAAGTGAATGCAACTTTTGAAGCGTGCCTGTTCAATATGAGGGCCCAAGATGAAAATCTGTCCATTGGCCAATGTGTGACCTTATTAACTCAGCTTGCAAAATCCTATGAATTTGCACAGCCAAGAGATGATCGAATCAAAAACTGTATTGTATTACATGCAAGAGATCCTGCAATGAGAACACGTCTACAGAGAGAGAAGAAACTTACTGTCAGGAAAGCAATTGTTATGGCTTAGAAGAAGGCCACCCGGCCCGTCGTTCCTGCACAAATTCAATTGCCTTGTGCTATTCTCCTACCTTTACACTGCATTTCTATCCAAATAATCATCCAATACCCTCTTAAATGCCTCCATTGAAGCTGCCTCCACTACATTTCCAGGCAGTGCATTCCACACCCTAACTACTCACTGTGAGAAAAAGCATAGGGAGAGTGCTCTCAGCACATTGTGCACACAAGTGTAGGGCTTGAAGGAAGGTCAACAGGCAAGCACAGATGGCCACTGGAGACATAGCAGCTACATGAATCACTCTTCTTCATATAACAGGTTGATTCAGTCAGCTTGACAGGTGATGCATGGTGACTATTGGAATGAGGACTGTGGAAGCGGACTAGCAAGCGAACATAAAGTGTCAGATAGACACTGCTGTGCATGCAAGACTGTCACCTTCACAGACTTGTGCAAAGTGGCTTAACATGGCAATCCAATCTAAAACTCCTGCAGTGGCCCCCAGCATCACAGATACCAGTCTTCGATTAACTCCATGTGAGATCGAGAAACAGTTGGAGAGAACTGGATACTGCAAAGGCTACAGACCCTGACAACATTCCAGCAATAGTAGTGAAGGCTTTGTGCTCCAGACCGTGCCACTCCCCTAGCCAAACTCTTCCAGTACAGTTACAACACTGGTATCTGCCCGACAATGTGGAAGATTGCCTAGGTATGTCTTGTGTATGTTTATGCAAATGATTTAGACTTGAATGGAGGAGGGTTGATCAGTAAGTTGGCAGGTGATGCAAAAATTGGTGGGGTGGTAAATAGTGAGGAGGATAGCCTTTTCTCCGAGAGGATATAAACAGGCTGGTCAGTGGCAAATGGAATACAATCTGGATAAGTGTGAGGTGATGCACTTGGGCAGGAAAAACAAGGCAAGGGAATCCATGATGAATGGTAGGACCCTGGGAAGCACTGAGGATCAGAAGGACATTGGCGCACTTGTACATGGGTCCCTTAACGTATCAGGACAGGTGCAAAATTGATTAAGGCGGCATATGGGATACTTACCTTTATTAGCCAAGACATAGAATTTAAGAGCAGGGAGGTTATGCTGGAACTGTATAAAAGATTGGTTAGGCCACAGCGAGAGTATTGTGTGCAGTTCTGGAATCCACATTATAGGAGGGATATGACTGCACTGGAGAGGGTACAGTGGAGATTTACCAGGATGTTGCCTGTTTGGGAGCAGAGGAGATTTACCAAGATGTTGCCTGGTCTGGAACAGAGGAGATTTACCAGGATGTTGCCTGGTCTGGAGCAGAGGAGATTTATCAGGATGTTACCTAGCCTGGAGAGTTTCAGTTAAGAAGAGAGATTGGACAGACTGGGATATTTTTCTTTAGAGCAGACGAGATTGAGAAGGGACATAATTGAGATGTATAAAATTATGAGGGACATAGACAGGAAGAGACTTTTCCCCTTGATGGCAGGATCATTGACCAGGGGCATAGATTTAAGGTAAGGGGCAGGAGGTTTAGAGGCAATGTGAGGAACAAGGTTTCTCACCCAGAGCAAAAACAGAAGTTGCTGGAAAATCTCAGCAGTTCTGGCAGCATCTGTGAAGAAAATATCAGACCGGGTCACCAGACCCGAAACGTTAACTCTGATTTTTTTCTTTACAGATGCTGCCAGACCCGCTGAACTTTTCCAGCAATTTCTGTTTTTGTTCCTGATTTACAACATCTGCAGTTCTTTCAGTCTCTCACCTAGCAGGACAAATCCAACCCAGCCAATTACTGCCCCATCAGTCTACTCTCGATTATCAGTAAAGTGACAGAAGGTGTCAGTAACAGTGCTATCGAGCAGCACCTGCTCAGTGACGCCCAGTTTGGGTTCCGCCAGGGCCACTCAGCTCCTGACCACATTACAGCCTTGGTTCAAACATGGACAAAAGAGCTGAATTCCAGAGGTGAGGTGAGAGTGACAGCCCTTGACATCAAGGCTGCGTTCAACCGAGTGTGGCTTCAAGGAGCCCCAGCAAAACTGGAATCAGTGGGTATTGGGGGCAAACCCTGTACTGGTTATGGTCAAACCTGACACATAGGAAGATGGTCGTGGCTGTTGGAGGTCAGCCATCTCAGCTTCAGGACATCTCTGCAGGAGTGCCTCAGGGTAGTGTCCTCAGCCCAACCATCTTCAGCTGCTTCATCAATGACCTTCCCTCCATCATAAGGTCAGAAGTGGGGATGTTCGCTGATGATTGCACAATGTTCAGCACCATTCGCGACTCCTCAGATACTGAAACAGTCCGTGTCCAAATGCAACAAGATCTGGACAATACTGAGGCTTGGGCTGACAAGTGGCAAGTGACATTCGCACCACACAAATGCCAGGCTATGACCGTCACCAATAAGAGACAATCTGACCACCGCCCCTTGACATTCAATGGTGTTACCATCACTGAATCCCCCATCAATCAACATCCTGGGATTATCATTGACCTGAAACTGAATTGGACTAGCCATTATAAACACAGTGGCTACAAAAGCAGGTCAGAAGCTCGGAATACTGCATTGAGTAACTCATTTCCTGATTTCCCAAACCCTGTCCACCATCTACAAGGCACAAGTCAGGAGCGTGATGGAATACTCCCCATTTGCCTGGATAGGTGCAGCTCCAAAAGCACTCAAGAAGCTTGACGCTATCCAGGACAAAGCAACCTGCTTGATTGGCACCACATCCACAATCATTGACCACCAATGCTCAGTCACAGCAGTCTGTACTACAGGCACTGCAGAAATTCACCAAAGACGCACCTTCCAAATCCACGACCACTTCCATCTAGAAGAACATGGACAGCAGATACATGGGAACAGCCCTCACGACCTGCAAGTTCCCCTCCAAGCCACTCATCATCCTGACTTGGAAATACATCACCGTTCCATCAGTCGCTGGGTCAAAATCCTGGAACTCCCTCCCTAAGGGCATTGTGGGTCAACCTACAGCACATGGACTGCAGTGGTTCAAGAAGGCAATAAATGCTTGCCCTGCCTGCGACATCCAAATTCCATGAGTGAATTTTCAAAAATTGAGCCCACAAAAGCAAAGTTGAGGCTATATAATGACACTGCGGAACAAGAAACAGAATTCACTAAAATCAGGCAACTCGTGATGGCGAGACCCGTGCTGAAATGCTACCATGTTACTGATGAAGTTATACTATTGTGTAAGTCCAGTGAGACAGGACTTGGAGCAACACTAAGGGACAGGCTGAGGAAGGGTCACCGGACCCGAAACATTAACTCTGTTTTCTCCTTCACAGATGCTGCCAGACCTGCTGAGATTTTCCTGCAACTTCTGTTTTGGTTCCTGATTCACAGCATCTGCAGTTCTTTCGGCTTTTACTAATGGACAGGCGATGGCCTAGTGATATTATTACTGGACTGTTAATCCAGAGATTCAGATAATGCTCTCGGGGCCCAGGTTCTAATCCTGCCATGGTAGATGGTGGCATTTGAGCTCCATAAGTGTCTGAAATTAAGAATCTAATAATAGTGGGGGAAAACCCATCTGGATCATTAAAGTCCTTTAGGGAAGGAATCTGTCATCTTTACCTGATCTGCTCTACACGTGACTCCAGACCCACAGTAATGTTTTTGACTCCCAGTTAGGGATGGGCAATAAATACTGCCTAGCTGGTGATACCTTCATCCCATGAACAAATTTAAAAAATGCAGCAAGGTTAACTGGTTCAATTTAATCAAGAATCAGTGCCCATTTTCTTTGCTTATTAACATTTTCATCAATATCTACTTGGAAGAGACAGAATCTGGCAAGCCACTTCAAAGCAATTTCCTCAGGTGGCTACTATTTGCTCCGAAACATCTTCACAGAACATCGGAGGTACCATTGAAATGTGACAAAGAAGCAAGCGGAGCAGATGCACATTGTAGACATGCTGTCACGAGCAGCACTCCCGATAGAGAAAGCAGAGGATACTGTGACAGAGTGTAAAATCTTCCAGATGCAACATGAGGCAGGAGCACACCACGTTCTGGAAGTCAATAACTCAGCAGAGACGTTGCCTTGACAAATGCCTTGATCAAATTGAGTGACCTACTCAATGTGATGCAACTTGTACAAAAGAAATCAAGTCATCATTCTGAAGGAGTTGAGAAGAGATGCTAAGGTGTGTCCGTGTAAGCAATTTAGTCAATTCTGAGGAAGGTGAGAGACATACTCTACTGGTCAAACGTGAGCAATGTTGCCAGGTATGAAAGGTTTGAGTTATAAGGAGAGGCTGGATAGGCTGGGACTTTTTTCACTGGAGTGCAGGAGATTGGCAGGTGACCTTATAGAGGTTTATAAAATCATGAGAGGTGTAGATAGGGTTAATGGTCGGAAACTTTTCTCTTAGATGGGGGATTTCAATTCTAGGGCACATATTTTTAAGGTGAGAGGAGAGAGGTTTAAAAAAGACATAGAGGGCAAATTGTTTTACCACAGAGAGTGGTTCATGTGTGGAATGAACTTCCAGACGAAATGGTGGATGTGGGTACAGTTACAATGTTTAAAAGATATTTGGATAAGTACATGGATAGGAAAGGTTTGGAGGGATACGGGCCAAGCGCAGGCAGGTGGGACTGCTTTAGTTTGGGATTATGTTCGGCACAGACTGGTTGGACCGAAGGGTCTGTTTGCGTGCTGTATGACTCTATGACCACATCAGTCAGTGCAGTGCTTGTAATGTGTACCAGGCTAAGAACTGATGACACATGATATCACAGACAGACCATAGATGAAGCTGACAGTAAACCTTTTCACACTCACAGGAACTGATGACCTTGTCAAATATATGACTATTCTGACTATTGGAAGCTGACTTAAAAGCTCAGATGATCAAATGCCTGAACACACACTTTAACCATAATAGAATTCCCAATGTTGTAATGAGCAATAATGGCTCTCCGTTCATGAGTGAAGCATTCAGTCACTTCACAAAGAATTGGGAATTTCAATGCCACTCATCGACTCCACACTATCCCCAGTGAAATTGAAAGGTTGAGGAGGCAGTGAAATTCACAAAACATGAGCAAATCCCACACAGATGTATACAGATCCTCAGCTGGAGAAACATACCCATTGAAGAACAAAGAAAAGAACAAAGAAAATTACGGCACAAGAACAGGCCCTTCGGCCCTCCAAGCCTGCGCCGATCCAGATCCTCTGTCTAAACCTGTCATCTATTTTCTAAGGGTCTGTATCCCTTTGCTCCCTGTCCATCCATGTACCTGTCCAGATACATCTTAAAAGACAGTAACCTCCGCTGCCACTCTGCTGGCAACGTGTTCCAGGCACCCACCACCCTCTGCGTGAAGAACTTTCCACGCATATCTCCCGTAAACTTTCCTCCTCTCACTTTGAACTCATGACCCCTAGTAATTGAGTCCCCACTCTGGGAAAAAGCTTCTTGCTATCCACTGATAGGAATGGACGGTAGTCTATTACAAAGATGAATGTGACACTGCACCCAACCTACTCTTCTGATAGCAAAAAAGTTACTAAAGCCAGGAATAGTAACAGGCAGGAGTGACAAAATCAAGGTGAAACAGCAGAAAGCCAAACTGCTTTTCGACAAGGCTGCCAAACCATTAACAGAGTTAAGCATCGGAGAGTCAGAGAGAGCACAAACCTTCAACACTCTCAACAAGAGTCAGCCCAACTAACAACTTGGCACCTACAGCGAGCAGTTGTCACCTTGGAAGTGAATGACCAGTTGTACTATCACAGCCACAAGGGCGTACACACAACTGGAGGAGCCGTCCCTCAACTGCTCAGGAAGGTGTCCATTCACCATCAGCACATCCACCAATCAACCATCAGACCCAGCGATCCAAAGCAACCCAACCACAGAAATTAAACCAGACCAGGTATCACGGCAACAATACAGGGCATGGGAATGACACTCTCCAGGGAAGGAACATCACCCAGATGAACAGGCAATAACACACGAGCATACCATCAGAAGACCAGCAAGACGTAAAGTCTGTGTGTGCATGCAGTTTCAAATAATGCATGCAATTTTGTTTTTTGCTTGCTGTGGAAAGAGAGATGTTTGGATTGAAGTTCAGTTATGCACAAATGTTCTTCCTGGTCTGTGATAACAATGTGTCCTCTGTCACAAGACACACTCGCAGATAGTGGCTATTTTCTAGGCACGTCAATAAAGACATGGTGCAGACAAAGGCTGCTGTCTGATGGGATTTGAACCCAAGCGTCTAGCTCAGAAGCAGAGACACCACCCACCGCGCCATAAGACTTGCTGCCATTTAGTTGGTTGGCATTGTCATCAATAATCTGTTACATGACAAGACCAATTCAGATGATGAAGACTCATAGAGTTATAAAGTCATAAAGTCATACAGCATGGATACAGGCCCTTCTGCCCAACTCGTTCATGCCAACCAGGTTTCCTAAACTGAACTAGTCCCATTTGTTTATATGTTGAGGGATCACAGGATCAAGTCAAGCTTGTACAAGATAGAGGACAACCACATAGCACAGATTTTCCCTCATGACTGGACTGTTAAAAGTTGTTGCCTTTGTCTTTTTAAAAAAAATTGGATGAATTTTATCTTTGGCCTTCTGCAGCCTAAAATCTGATATGGCAATTATTTTGGTCCTCATAAATGAAAAGGACCCATTTGTAGCAATGTTGTATTTAAAAGGAAACTGAATTCAATAGAATTTACAGCTCAGTAGTAGGCCGTTCAGCCCACCTAGTCCCTGTTGTCCATAAACCACGAGTCTATGTACCATTTCTCTCCTCCTTCACATATTCATCTCACTACCCCCTAAAAGTATTCACACTATTCATTTTAACCACTCCCTGTAGGAGAGACTCCCACATTCTCCCTACTGTCTGGGCAAAGATCTTTCTTCTGAATTCCCAATGGGATTTCTCAGCAACTCGTATTGATGACCTCTAGTTCTGCTCTTCCCTAGAAGAGAAAATAATCTCCCTGTATCCACTTGATCAAAATTTCTGATCGTTCGTGGGTGGCACAGTGGTTCAGTGGCTAGCACTGCTGCCTCCTAGCAATAGGGACCCAGGCTGAGTTCCAGCCTTGGGTGAGTGTGTCGTGTTTGCACATTGTCTGTGTGGGCACCCTCTGGGTGCTCTAGTTTCCCCCCCACCGTCCAAAGATGTGCAGATTAGGTAGATTGGCCATGCTAAATTGCCCATAGTGGCAGGGGGGGGCGCGGGTCTAGGTGGGATGCTCTTCAGAGAGTTGGTGTGGCTTCAATGGGCTGAGTGGCCTGCTTTCACACTGTAGGGATTCTACATCTTTTAAAGACCTCTATTAAATCACTCCTCAGCCATCTTTATTCATGAGAAAACAGAGCTATGCTGAGAATCCTTTCCTGATATGTAAACCCACACATTTCTGTCTCACCCTTGTCAATTTTCTCAGCACCCTCTCCTGAGCCTCTCTATCCTTTTAATAGTTTGATGACCAGAACTGTACACAATACTCCAATGTAGTCTCATAAAGCTTTGATACAAGCTTTGTGTAACTTTGCTTTTCAATTCTACAGCTTTAGAAATAAACCCAAGTGTTTGGCTTTTGTCATGGTTTAATTAACCTGCATCAGAATTTTAACCGTCTTGCTGTAGTTGACTTTGTTTCGTTGTCTCATTTATTGTTGCTAACTATCTGGTAGCAAGCCTGACAATTGGCTCACGGGTTCATATGAGGAACTGTAGGGGCATACTGCACACTAGCGGTGGCATAAGGAACAGCACCTCTTATTATGTGGCTCTTTTCGTCACGAGAGGCACATGAGGCATTAACAAGGTGTAGAGCTGGATGAACACAGCAGGCCAAGCAGCATCAGAGGAGCAGGAAAGCTTGACGTTTCGGGCCTAGACCCTTCATCAGAAATGGGGGAGGGGAAGAGGGTTCTGAAATAACTAGGGAGAGAGGGGGAGGCAGATAGAAGATGGATAGAGGAGAGGATAGGTGGAGAGGAGGCAGACAGGTCAAAGAGGCGGGGATGGAGCCAGTAAAGGTGAGTGTAGGTGGGCAGGTAGGGAGGGGATAGGTCAGTCCAGGGAGGACGGACAGGTCAAGGGGGCGGGATGAGGCGAGTAGGTAGGAGATGGGGGTGGGGCTTGAGGTGGGAGGAGGGGATAGATGGGAGGAAGGACAGGTTAGGGAGGTGGGGACAAGCTGGGCTGGTTTTGGGACGCGGTAGTGGGAGGGGAGATTTTGAAGCTTGTGAAGTCCACATTGATACC
>JAHRHZ010000089.1:12592509-12613803 GCA_024137785.1 Ginglymostoma cirratum
CATTTCATTTTCTGATGAAGGGTTTAGGCCCGAAACGTCAAGTTTTCCTGCTCCTATGATGCTGCTTGACCTGCTGTGTTCATCCAGCCCCATGCTTGTTATCTCGGATTCTCCAGCATCTGCAGTACCTTTTTTCTCTGTGTTCAATTATAGTTGTCTCCCCATGTAATTATAATGCCTTTTAAGAGTAAAAGGGCAAATCCTCATCTGTGCATCTTCTACTTTCAGTGCAGGGGGACACCCTCCAGCCAGATCTGAGCATTTACAAATTCCCTTCTAAATTAAGCTCCAGTCTTTCAGTTCAGTTCTGTCCCCTCATTCCTGTGGCTTGTTAGTCAAGTATCCTCTTTCTCTCATGCCTGCAACAGCTGAGTAAGCCTTCGAGATTCCGCGTCTATTTTTAAGAGTTTAACTGACAGTGATAGATGTGGCCTGGAGATTTGCAGTCAATTATTTACGGCCTTAGTTAGGAAGCATCAGGCAACCGCATGGGGACATTGTGGGATGGTTTCCCAGAGCTCAGCTGGGAAATGGTTACACACAGGCCCAGGCTCATTGCTAGGTGGTGCTTTGTGAACTATGCTGTCCTTTATATCAGCCCAAATCCCAGTGATTTGACTCTCCTGTATATAGGTCTACATATCATGTAACTGAGCCACATTTAAACTCTCATCCCAAAGCTGGCGGTTTTGAGAGAATATAGAGATGGGAACCTTTTCATAATGGCAGAGAGGAGCATTATAGTCATGTATAAAAGGTGGTGCTGTCATGTAGTGACTTTCTTGTTAGAGAGACAACTGGTCATCGCCATGCCTCTGACAAAGGGGCACATTGGAATCTTCATGGGGACTTCAGTTAGGGATGGGAACTGAACCCACAGCATTAGCATCACAAACCAACTGAGTTAAACTTTACTTGTTTACAGAGTACCATAATTGATCTGAAAGAAGCTAATGGCTTGCCCAAAACAAAACAATGGAGGGGGTAATGAAGGTACTTAAAAAGTACTACAAGAGGCTAGAAAACCAACTTGCATTGTGGCTCAGTGGTTAGCACTGCTGCCTCACAGCACCAGGGACCCAGGTTCAATTCCACCCTTGAGTGACTGTCTGTGTGGCGTTTGCACATTCTCTCTGTACACTCAGGTTTCCTCCCACAGTCCAAAGATGTGCAGGTTAGGGTGGGTTGACTGTGCTAAATTACCCATAAGTGTCCAGGGATGTGTGGGTTAGGTGAGTTAGCCATATGTAGGGATGGGGTGGGGGGATGCTCTTCAGAGGGTCAGTGTGGACTTGATGGGCTAAATGGCCTGCTTTCCACACTATAGGGAGTCTATGAAATCTTGATCACCTACTTGAAGAAGACTGGGTTTGACCTCAGCAGCTGGGAAGAACTTGTGAGGCTCTGCTTCCCCCAAGTTGTTATCATCCTGAGGAAAGACTGAGAATGCAAGAGTAAGAAGAAACTTGGAGACCTCTCATCAGAACAGACTGTCCACTGCAATGTGGATTTGTTTTAAAGAAATACTCGCTGAGCTATTTACTTTCCATTTGCCACCTACTTTACCTTTCACTTCTCCTTATACTCTGGGACTGTGTAGCAAACATTCTCTTCGATTCACAGGACTGCCAAAGGGAGATAAGTGAACATGATGGCAAGCGTGACTGGGGACTGATCCTCTGCCAATCAATGTCCTACTGAAAATTAAAGTCATCCTGAGGAAAGATGCTTGTATCAGGCAATACTCAGTGATTCAGACAGTGTTCCATTGCCTGGAAGCACATGATTTGGCACAACCAATCCACCTAACTGCACATCTTTGGACTGTGGGAGGAAACCCACACAAACATGGGGACGACGTGCAAACTCCATACAGACGGGTCATCCAACAGTGGAATCGAACCCAGATCCCTGGCCCTCTGA
This sequence comes from Ginglymostoma cirratum, assembly GCA_024137785.1. Classification (NCBI taxonomy): domain Eukaryota; kingdom Metazoa; phylum Chordata; class Chondrichthyes; order Orectolobiformes; family Ginglymostomatidae; genus Ginglymostoma; species Ginglymostoma cirratum. Next base: position 12,594,433 of record JAHRHZ010000089.1, read on the forward strand.
AGTAACAGTGCTAACCACTGAGCCACCGTGCCACCCTTGGAAAGAGGAGAACACCATCCCAGTGATTATTGTCTGGGAAGGTGGCTAGAGTTAGGATGAGCTCAGCTTTTCGTAGAGGATGGTGTCATGCCATTAAAGGACAAAAGAATTGAATTCATATTGCACCATTCACAGTCTCAAAGTGTTGCAAATTGCTTCACGGCCAATGAAGAGCCTTGTTTGTGTGATGGAATCAAAAGTTGTAATGTAAGGAACATGACAACCAATTTGTATCCCTCAGATAGTCAGGAGCTAATGACCAGAAGTGAAAGTTCGACCACTGAAGTACAACCGTCATCAATGATCGACAGAGTCAATGCTCACTGTGAAGGCAGGACAATCTGTAACTCAACACTGGGCAACTCCGAACACTAAAATGTGGTTCAATGTGATTGAAATGAACTAAAAAAAATCCACAAATTTCAAAGAGGGCAAACACGAATGCAAGACACATAGATGCAAGCTGAACCAAGTTGCAATTGATTCCAACAGCAAAAACCCAGGAGTATCTTGAAGTGTATAAACATCACCAGTGTCTGGCCATTTCTTATGTACAATATTTCAGTGTTTCATCATCTCTTGTGTACGGTACCTCATCAGTATTTTGGGATGGCTGGTTGACTGTGCTTTGTGAGTGTTTGGGGACTCCTGGTATACGGTATCACCAGTGTTTGCAATCTCTAGTGAATAGTACCTCGTCTATAACAAAAACAGAAGTTGCTGGAAAAGCTCGGCAGGTCTGGCAGCATCTGTGAAGGAAAATCAGAGTTAGTGGTTCAAGTCTGGTGACCCTTCCTCAGATATAAAATAATGAGGGGCTTGGGCAGGGAAGGTCTGTTTCCCCCTCACGGAAAGGGGTCAATTAGCAAGGGCCACAGATTGAAGGTGACTGGTGGAAGGGTTAGATGAGTCATGAGGAAAATCCTATACCCCAGAGGGTGGCACTGCCCTGTTTGGTGGTGGAGACAGAAATTCTCAACCAATTTCAAAGGAACCTGCCCCTGAAGCACTGGAACCAGCGGGGCTACAGAGCAAGGGCTGGAAAGTGGGAGGCTAGCATAGTCAACCACATGGACACAATAGACTATTTCTATGCTGCAACTTTTCTATATAATCATAGAATCCCTACAATGTGGGAGCAGGCCATTCAGCCCATTGAATCCACACCAACCCTCCAGCGAGCATTCCACCCAGACCCACCGCCTACCCTATCCCTGTAACCCTGCATTTCCCATGGCTAACCCACCTAGCCCACACATCTCTGGACACCAGGGGTAATTTAGCACAGCCAATCCATCCTAACCTGCACATTTTTGGACTGTGGGAGGAAACCAGAGCAAACCCACACAGACAGTCTCCCGAGGGCGGAATCAAACCCAGGTCTGTGGTGGTGGTGAGACAGCGGTGCTAACCACTGAGCCACATGCCACCCAAAGGCATAGAAACTAATTGATTAGTTGAAACAGACTCCTTAATGGGCCTTTCAGATGACCAAAACTTCTCTGGCCTTTCAAAACCTTTAAATATACATTTCTGAAGCTTTCCTCAAACTGCAGAACAATCTGAAATGCGAGTCGCGCATCAGCTACATTTCAGGCTGACTGCAAGCCTGCCTCAAGACTGAGTCCCTACTTTGAAGTTAGAAACAGAGAACAGGAAGCAGTAACTCTGGGCTAACAGCTAAACTGGCCTCAAGTCCAGACACTCGAATCCCAGTGGTGAAAGGAACCTTGTATTTGACTGAGAAGTGTCGATCAGCTCACCTGCCATTGCTGTATCTTCTTCGTCTATAAAAGGAATTCTGCAACTCCTGACTTTTGCCAGCTGAGCCTGATTGAATCGGAGGGCCGAATTTCCCTGTTTTTGGACTAAGTGTGGGTGCGGGCACACAAGGTGGCACCTCACCATATTGGAGGCTTCGACACTGACAGCCTGGATCCTTAAGACTATTAGTCAAGTCCTTCTTCTCATGGGATGCCAGTGGCAAGAAAAACATTCATTTTATTCATTCATGAATGAGGACATCGCTGGCTGGGCCAGCATTTATTGCCCATCCCAGAGGGCAGTAAAGAGTGAAACCACATTGCTGTGGGTCTGCAGTCATGTGTAAGGCCAGCAGTTTCCTTCCCTAAAGGACGTTAGTGAACTAGATGGGTTTTTCCTAAAAATTGACAATGGATTCATGCTCATCATTAGACATTTTTATTGAATTCAAATTCCATCATCTGACATAGCAGGATTTGAACCCTTGTCCCAGGGCACTACCTGGGTCTCTGGACTAACATGCCAGTAACAACAGCACAAGGCTATCACCATCCCAGTGATTTGGTATGGGCCATGGAAATAGGGGTATCAGAGGTAAAGACAGGTGGATTGGCTTTCAGAGGTCACCCATTAGCCCCCTCCTTTCCTCTGCTTGACCCCAGATGGGGGCAAATGGAGGCATACCGCTCCCACCCCAATGACTTAGTAGGTAACAGTACAGTAGGTAGGTTGTCCTGGTCATCTATTGGAAACAAATTACTTTTCTCAGCAGCCAGGAGGGCCAGTAATCAGGGAGGTGAAGAGTTCAGGCCCTTGAGTAGCTGCAAATGACCATTTAAGGGCCTTAACTGGTGACAGGTCAAGAAGGTCACACAGGAATTTTTTCACCCAGAATTTATTTAGCGAGGTGGCAAGAAAGGGGCAACTATCTCTCCTGGACCGACTTGCCCAATTATTTCCTTTCTTGCTACCTGCAGTGAGGGGAAAAATCTATCCTGATCTCCTTCAGGAAAGAATCATCACTGGACCTTCTTGATTCTGACACCACAATGAATTAATTTCCATCTCTTTGTTTTTATTTTACATTATTCTGAATTGTAACCTGTTACCCTTCACTCAGAGATAGCAAAAACACAACAGGCCAGGCAGCATCAGAGGAGCAGGAAAGTTGACGTTTCGGGTCGGGACCCTTCTTCAGAAAATTTCCTGCTCCTCTGATGCTGCCTGGCCTGTTGTGTTTCCCCAGCTCCACACTGTGTTGTCTGTTTCCTTTCATTGTTTTCTTTGTATATATATATGTGGGTGTGTGTGTGCGTGTCTGCGGAACAACAAAACAGCTCGGCGGGCCAACCAACCTCAACAGTGTGTATATCATCCTTCAGGTTTGACTGCACAAATAAACCACACATCTCATTAATCCAAAAGAAAGTTTGTTGTTGCCTCATGTAAAAATTGACTTCACAACTGTGGACAATGCCACAGCCTGTCTCAAAATAGAAAAACAAACAAAACGATATTGCTGATGGACAGAAGGCAAAAAAGTAAATCCTTTAATTTATCTCTCCTCTGTCCATAACAGGACATCATTAGTGTAAAACACATCACTGGTGTTTAGAAATTTTGAGTGAACAGTTCATTGACAGTGTTTGTACATCCTCGTACACAGCACATCACCAGTGTTTCATATCTCTGGTGTACAGCATATAGCCAGTATTTGGGCACCAGTATTTGACATTGTTCAGTTTCTTGTTTTACCCTTGGGCTGAGAATATGTCGGTCCTCTTTTAGACTTCTATCTCATTGACAGGACATTCTCCTCAGTGTGTAATTCGAAAGTTTTCCAGAATGCACATCTGGAGTCCTTTTATGTACATTTCTTCTAGGCACTTCGCTTCAGCTGTGATTTGCAAGTGCTACATAAGTCAGTACGAAGATAAAAGGTACTGCACTTTGGTTTGCTGCAAAACTTTCTTCCTTGTAGCATTCATACATATTCCAATTACTCTTTGTCCCTGATTAGACTTTTCCTGTGCTCCTCAATATTTACTTATTCTCATCAAGGTGAGGAGGCTCATTACAGATGTCACATTACTGAATGCAATAATATTTAATGCCTTTATTAATACGGTCAACACATCATTGCTCCATCTTGCCTAGAGCAACTTGTCAGTCTTGTCCTTGTCTGGGTCATGCAGTTACCCTCAGTGCCTCTTCACTTGTGCAGTTAAGTGCTGTGATAAAAGCAGGAAGTGCTGGAAAGAACAAGTCAGGCATCATCTGCGGGGAGAAAGAAGCACAGTTAATGTTTCAGCTCGATGATCTTTCATCCATCAGTGCGACAGCACTGACATCTTGTGGCTATTTAATGAGACTAAATGTTGGCAGAATATATATCTTAGTCCAATTGCCGGTTGCATTAACTGCCATCTCTAGTCTTGCTGGAAATGGTGCATTTTGAAGAGCAGATTTACAACATTGCATCACAGCTGAAATTGGAGCAATTTACATTTTTCATTTTGAATGAGCTTTCAGCTGGTATAATAATGCAGAACAGCTCAGCCACATGAAACACAAGCAATAGAGTCATAGAGTCATACAGCACAGAAATAGGCCTTCTGCTCAACTCATTCATGCCAACCAGGTTTCCAAAACTGAACTAATACTATTTGCCTGCATTGACGCATATCCCTCTAAACCTTTCCCATTCATGTACATATTTAAATATCTTTTACATGTTGTAATTGTACTCATCTCTTCGACTTCCTCTGGCAGCTCATTCCACATATGAACCACCCCCGTGTAAAAATGTTGCTCCTCGGGTCCCTTTTAAATCTTTCCCCTCTCACCTTAAACCTATGCCCCTCTAGATTTGGACGCCCCTACCCTGGGGAAAAGACCTTGGCTATTCACCCTATCCATGCCTCTCATGATTTTATAAACCTCTATAAGCTCATCCCTCAGTCTCTGGTGATCCAGGGTAAAAAGTCCCAGCCTATCCAGCCTCACATAAATCAAACCCTCAAGTCTCGGTGTCATCCTTGTAAATCTTTTCTGCACCCTTTCCAGTTTAATAACATCCTTCCTACAGCAGGGCGACCAGAATTGTATGCAGTATTCCAAATGTGGTCTTACCAATGTCTTGTACAGTTGTAACATGATGTCCCAACTCCTGTGCTCAGTGCTCTGACCAATGAAGACAAGTGTGCCAAATGCCTTCTTCACCACCTTGTCTATCTGTGACGTCACTTTCAGAGTGTTTCAGAGTTTGTCTCATGTGAAAGATGACACTTGCAGCTCTGCAGCACTACCTCGACGCTGCACTGGAAGGTCAGTAAGAATGGCTGTGCTCAAGGCTCTGGAGTGGGATTTGAATCCCCAGCTTTCTGACATCAAGGCAGGCATGTGCCTACTGGCAACTATGATCAACAGAAGCTGTCAATACTCGCTGACAAGTCATAGGTTTCACCTTTATTCAGAACAAAAATGCTAAGTAACAAGACAGAGCAGTTAATTTCTAACTTTAAAGAGAATTGAACTTGATCTGAAATGTGGTTGATCTTTGCACTCTTGCCAAACGCTGATTTTAGGTGCTCCTTTATTGCGCTCTGTGCCTTCAGCTGCCCAAGCACAAAGCCCCTTAACCCTCTCCTTCTGTTCACTGCTCTTCTTCAAAAAACTTCTTACAGCTGTATCTTTGTCCAGGTTTTGGCCACCTGTCCTACTATCACCTTATGTGCCCAGGTGTCGTTTTTTTTTTATTCAGTCCCAGGATGAGGGTGTCACTGGCTAGGCAGCATTTATTGCCCATCCCTAATTGCCCAGAGGACAGTTCAGAGTCATCCACATTGCTGTGGGTCTGGAGACACATGTAGGCCAGACCAAGTAAGGATAGCAATTTCCTTCCCTAAAGGACATTAGTGAACCAGGTGGGTTTTTCTGACAATCGACAATAGATCCATGGTCATCATTAGATTCTTAATTCCAAATATCTTTTATTGAATTCAAATTGCACCATCTGCTGTGGCAGAATTCAAACCTAGGTCCTCAGAACATTGTCTGGGTCTCTGCATTGACAGTTTAGTGATAATACCACAAGGCCATCACCTCCCCTTGATTATCTTTGATACTCACTGCTATAAGATGCCTTGGAGTGTTTCAATATGTTAAAGGTGCTATATAAATGCAAGTTGAAATGCAGCACTAATACATTCAATAAGAAGTTTGCGACACTCATGAGGGAGTATGAACAAAGGAATGTAGTGTCAGGGTGGGAAGAGGTTAGGTCATATAGGAGAAAGCTGAGGTGGAATGATGTGTTCCTGTGCTATAAATTCAGTGTGATTCAATAGTTGAACCACTTTCTTGAATTCCTGTGTTTGTTGTTTTAATATATTGAACAGTACAGAAAGGCTTACTTAAACATGTTAACCAGTGCCTGACCAGAAGTTGAGGTTGTTTCTGATGGACCAAAATTCTACTTCACAAATGAGACAGCAGCCACTAGATGGAGACAGTGTGTTAAAGGACATACAAAGTCTGCAGGCCAAACACACACTGATGCAACGAGTGCACAAAATGTTCAAATGTATGAGACAATCAGGTGAGCATCAGACACTTCATGTCAATCATATAGGCATGGGTAAAGTGCATGCTTCATACTGGCCAACTGAGAGGTGCTTCTAAATGGTCTCATCCTTTTTCTTCATCTTTATCTTTGTGCTGCCTCTCCATGGGTGGCACAGTGGCTCAGTGGTTAGCACTGCAGCCTCACAACGCCAGGGACCCAGATTCAATTCCAGCCTCAGGTGCGGAGGTTGCACATTCTCCCCGTGTCTGCACAGGTTTCCCCCCACAGTCCAAAGATGTGCAGGCTAGGTGGATTGGCCACGCTAAATTACTCATAGTGTTCAGGGGTGTGTAGGTTTTGGGGGATGGGTCTGGGTGGGATGTTCCAAGGGCCAGTGTGGACTTGTTGGGCCAAAGGGCCTGTTCCCACACTGTAGGAATTCTTATTTCTTTTCGTTTCACCCCACTCAACATGTTATAGAGCAAGCATTTGGCCTTCTTGCCCCTATGGAAGGAGGGCTATCCCAGCACCTCTTGTGGGCATGAAACTGCTCTATTAAATCCACAGCATCCTGATTCAGAGACATAGCTCTTCACTGAGCCAAGCTGTCAGATTGAAAGCACAGAGTTTGTTTACTGCTTTGCTCCACCTTCCCACACCCCCCACCCATCCTCCCAAATAGCCCCAAATCTTATTTAACAGCATTGTCCCTCACCCAGTTAGCTCTTTCAAAAATTAATATTGAATTTCTTCCCATCACTTTTCAGGCAGTAAAATTCAGATCTTAATAACTTGCTGGGTTAAAAGAAAGGATTCCCCGATCCTTTCTCATTATTTTGCCAGTTACAAGACACAAGTCAGGAGTGTGATGGAATACTCCCCACTTGCCTGGACGGATGCAGCTCCAGAAACACTCGAGAAGCTTGACACTATCCAGGACAAAGCAGCCCACTCCGTGGGCATCACATCCACAAACATCCACTCCCACCACCACCTGGAAATATATTGCTGTTTTTTCAGTGTCGCTGGGTCAAGATCCTGTAACTTGCTCCCTAAGGGCATTGTGGGTCAACCTGCAGCACATGGGCTGCAGCGGTTCAAGAAGGCAGCTCATCACCATCTTCTCAAGGGGCAACTAGGGACGGGTAATAAATGCTGGACCCAGCCAGCAATGCCCACATTCTCTGCATAAATAAAAGAGTTCATATCTGTGTGTCATCAGGTGGATGACCTATCTGCCATCAGAAATGCTTTCTCCTCAATGACACTATGAAACTCCCTCTTGATTTTGAATACATCAACAAAATTGCTTCTCTAAGGGGAAATAAAAAGCCAAGTTTTTCCAGCTGTCCATATTAATTCCCTTCCCTGGCATTGCTGCAACTGAATTCTAGTCTCACCTTGGCAGTGGCAATGGAACCAAAACATATCCCCTCCACCATTAACCGATCCTAACAAGCCTGGCCACATTCACCAGATCTTCCTGTGAAATGGCCGATTGCCAACTCTGGTTGGGTACATTCCTGGAGGCATCATGACATGACCTCCTGCCTCGCATTGCTCCGCCCTCACACTCCTGCCATTAGTCACCTGACATGTCCATCTCAACACGCTCATCAGCCTCTCCTGAATTGTTCACCAACCTTTTACTCTGATATCATCGTGAAAAGAGTTTGAAGATTTTTTTCTTTGAAAGTGTGATTTTTTTTTCTACCTAAATGTCTCTGATTACTTTTCCTCCTTAGGATTGTTCCATAGTTCTTGTGTTCAATTCTTGAGAACGCCAGGGCTATCCTAACCCAAAAGTTCAGCCCTTCCGGCCTGCTTTCCCACTTGATAAGATCACGGCAGATAAGATTATGGCCTCATCTCCACTTTCCTGCCTCTGTCTAAAACATGCAGTGCATTTCCCATATAAAAATAGCTTCTTGACCAATTGTCCAATTTTCATTCTTAGTATCCTTGGATGCTCCTATTATTTCTCTTGCCCGACTCTGCTGCTGGGACCTCTTCTGGCTCAACCTTTTCTGTCCAGCTTTCAGTGTCACAATCCAGAGAAAACCATTGCTTCCTAAACCCTTTTGGATTGAAAAAGAGCGAATGCAAAAGCTTTCGCCTCCCCATATCCTGTTTAATCCTTCAAAGGCAGCAGGAGCCAGTCCAATCCTTCTTTTGATGTCCCCTTCACTTGCCAAACAATTATCTTAATTGACTAATTTCAGAACAAAGCAAGCAGCCGGTCTCCACAGAAACTCCAGGAGGGAAAACATTCCAGGCAGTATGTTCTGTTTGGCATAAACACATCAAAGTGGCCGAAAGTACACTTTATATTCCAAAGGTCTTTATCTTATATTTTAAAAATCGTATATGATATAAAATCCCATGGCAATAAAACATATCTGATTTTTATCTGCTGCAGGCTTTCTCCTCCAACTCATGTCGGAAACGTGTATGTGTTAACGCTTCAGCTACATGCTTTTTTACTGTGTTGACTCTACAGCTCCAACGTTGGCTGGCAATCAATACATTAAATAGGTTGCCTGGACGTGGAATCATCAAAGCATAATGTTTTCAAATGCTCCAGCTTAATCTATCCAACAGATGCAAACCGAAGGCAGCTTGTCTCAAGACAGTGTTGCATATTGTGTTCAATCGAAGCTGTAGATGGGAACGAAAGCTGTTTCGCCTTCCACAGAGAACACTGTGAGCACATCAGAAGCTCCCCCAATCCTTTCCTCCAACTCAAAAAGTTGACAGGTTCAGCTCCCACTTCAGAGAGTTGTGCACAACATCTAGGCTCACCCCTGAGCAGCCTGCTGCACTATCAGACGTGCCAGATTTTTGGAGAGGTCATTAAACCGAGGTTCCCATGTGCCCTCTTCTTAGGCAAGACTAAGAGATCACATAGCCACTATGTCAAAGCAGAAAAGATGAGCTGTCCCTGTCCAGTAAGTATCCCTCATCTTTAAACAATGATACGCACTTTATCTTGCATTAAAAGCTGATGCTGCTCCCTGTACATTGAGATCCCAGTCTGCAGTGTCTCTGGGCTGTGAGTGTCTGCACAGACCTTGTCCCTGAGACTACTTGTTCCTTATCTCAAGTAAGATTCTCCAACTCCTAATGGACTGGAACACTCCTTTGTACAGAGTAGATTGTCAAATACAGCTCCCTAGTGTGATGCCTAAGACCTCTCTCCTCACATACTCATTCGAGACTGGTGTCCTCCCCCTCTCACTGATGTCATACAGATATACAGCATGGAAACAGATCCTTTGGTCCAACTCGTCCATGCTGACCAGTCATGTGATTGACACAATTGGTTATGAATCCTCGTTATCCCAGCCTGGTCAATACCCTCTGTGGGAACTTGCTGTGTGTAGCATTTCCAACATTGCAGCAGTGACTATCCTTCAGAAGTAGTTCGTTGGCTGTCCAGTTCTTCGGCATGTCCTGAAATTGAAGGGGATATACAAATGCAAATCACTTCTGGAGCAGTTGGCAATGTCTGCTTGCCCTGAGCTCAAAGGTTCGGGGTTCAAGCCTCACCTGCCTCACAGGTGTGTGTCACAAGGTGTTCAAACATGTTGGCAAGAAGCTATTTAAGGCCTAGTGGAGCAGTGGTAGCATTCAGTACCCCTGGGTTTGAGCGCCAACTACCCTCAAGACTTTGCTAACATGTTGATTGAAAAATAAATCCAAGTCTCTGCCTTTCACAAAGACCTGAAACCCCCTCTGCAAAGTTGATTCAATAACAAGGCGTTAAACCCTGAATATTACAAATGGCAACAATGTTCATAGTGTACTAGGCCACTAGGTGGGGCAGCCGCCCATTACCATGCTCTTGTCCCTTGCTGATTTCTTCTCCTCACCCCCTGTATTGTAACTAATGGCCCTGGGTCTGCTTAGGTCATGGACCTGATAGTTATACCAAAATCATGCCAGTCATGCCTGCCATCTTTGTTCTTGGCAGAATCTGCAGCATTAAGGGGTGGGCACCTCATCAACATGGCACATCAGCAACCACCTCTATGCACTTGTTCTGCCCTCAGGAGATGAGACTATCCAGCCCTACCATAACAAGTGACCTAGAGTGATGGGTGGTGAGTGGGGGAATCACTGGGGACAGCAGAGTCAGATCTCCTTGGGTTTCAGCCAGGAGTCCGTGCTTCAGGTGACAATGCCTGAACATTTGCATGTTTAAAAGTGTGCCTGTGATTGTGTATGTGAGACGGGGTCTGTATTGTGTGTGTGTGTGTGTGTGACTGTGTATGTGTCTGTGCATGTTTGTGTCTGTGTCTATGTGTGGCTACAGTGTGTGTGTGACAGCCTGTGTGTGTGTCTGTGACTGTTTTTGTGTCTATGATGCTGTGTATGTGTGAGACTCTGTTTATGTGTGTGGGGGGGGTGGGGACAGTGGCTTTGTGTATGTGTGTATCTGTGACTGTGTGTGTGAGCCTGCGTATGTGTGTCTGTGACTGTGTCTGTGTGAGACTGTGTGTATGAGAGAGACTGTGTGCGTGGATGTGTTTGTAAGACTGTGTGTCTCTATGATGCTGTGTATGTGTGACACTCTGTTATGTGTGTGTGGCAGTGACTGTGTGTGAGCCTGTGTATATGTGACTGTGTGTCTATGATAGTGTGTATGTGTGAGACTGTGTGTGTGTCTGTGACAGTGTTGTGTGTGTGTGGCTGGGTACGTGCCACTTTGTGCACGCATGTGTGTGAGAGAGAGACAGAGAGAGAGAGAGACTGTCTGTGTGCGCGTGTATGTGTGTCTGTATTTTTGGCTGCCTACACTCCCAGTATGGACATGGGCCTTGTGGAAGGGTGGGGGTTTGTTGGCAGGGGATTGGGGGGGGAAGGGGAACTGGCTTGCTGGCTCACTTCCGTGGTCTTCTCTGCCTGGGTGGCCCTGAACAGGATGGGTGCAGTTTCCGCTGCTCTGCTTGAGGTCTCTGTGACCAATGGGCATGGCAAAACGTTTGACGGACAACCAAGCCAATGATTTTGTTTCGGAAGTTTCCTTCCGATTAACAGTTCAACGTGCGCTGCAGCAAACGGGCATCCAGCCAAGAATGACTCCTTTGTCTCTTCGGAAGCCATGTTTAGATTTCTTAGTTTCCAAGCAGCTGAAAGCGAGATTCAGCATCACATTCTTGTTGCGATAAAGGATTACATGCACAATATTTTCCACTTGTGGCTGAGGCCATTGTGTCTGTCTTGTGATATCCCACTCCTTGTGGTTTGTGTGGTTGGGCCTCATGTGTTTGCTTTACGATCACGTCACTGTGACCTCTGATGGTTGCCATGGCTCCCTGTGTAAAGTGCAACAGAGATAACCACGGCCTTTGAAAGCACCCCACTTTTCCTGAAGTCATTTAGCTGATTGGTGAGCTCAGTTGGGTGTCAGAGACTAGACAGATCAGATGACATTGAGTACAGCACCTCATATTCCACTTGGGAACCCTGCAGCCCAATGGTATCAGTGTGGACTTCCCAAGCTTCAAAATCTCCCCTCCCCCGACCACATCCCAAAACCAGCCCAGCTTGTCCCCACCTCCCTAACCTGTCCTTCCTCCCACCTATCCACTCCTCCCACCTCAAGCCCCAACCCCATCTCCTACCTACCAGCCTCATTCCGCCCCCTTGACCTGTCCGTCCTCCCTGGACTGACCTATCCCCTCCCTAACTCCCCACCTACACTCACCTTTACTGGCACCACCCCCGCCTCTTTGACCTGTCTGTCTCCTCTCCACCTATCTTCTCCTCTATCCATCTTCTATCCGCCTCCCCACCTCCCTATTTATTTCAGAATCCCCTTCCCCTCCCCCATTTCTGAAGAAGGGTCTAGGCCTGAAACATCAGCTTTCCTGCTCCGCTGATGCTGCTTGGCCTGCTGTGTTCATCCAGCTCTACACCTTGTTATCTCTTAAACCAATACCCTCTTGTTTTGGACTCCTGTACCCAGGGAAAAAGACCTGTGCTGTTCACCCTATCTATGCCCCTCATGATTTTATAAAGCCCTATAATGTCACCCCTAAGCCTCCAACACTACAGGGAAAATAGTCCCAGCCTATCCAGTCTCTCCTTATAGCTCAAACCCTCTAATCCCAGTAACATCCTTGTAAATCTTGTCTGCACCCTCTCTAATTTAGTAATATGCTTCCTATAGGAGGGCAACCAGAACTGTACACAATACTCCAAAAGTGGCCTCACCAACATCCTATTCAACCTTAACATGATGTCCTATCTCCTATACTCAATGGTCTGAGCAATAAAGGCATTGATCAATGGGATCACCCTCTCCTCAAAGTCCAAAGGCTTTGAGCACCGAAGCCCGTGCTGGCACTCCCAATGCTGTGCTGTCAGAAACGGCCTTTCAAAAGGAATGTTAAATTGATCCACCCTTCTGCCCTTTCAGTGCAGGCATTGCAAAAACAGTTGACGTGGGTAAGGTCACAAGCTTGAAAAAGTACATGGACGAGCAGTTGAAATGTCATAACATTCAAGGCTTTGGGCCAAGTGCTGGAAAGTGGAAATGCATTGGCACAGACTTGATAGGCCACTGGGTTTCCTCTGTGCTGTATGCCTCTATGATATTGGTGTAGTGGTAATGGCACTGGACAAGTAATTTAGAGGCTGAGTCTTGGAGGACATGGGTTCAAATCTCCCCACAGCAGTTGCTAGAACTTAAGTTCAGTTTGTAAAGTTTGGAATTGAAAAATGGGTGTCATGGTTGCCATTACTGAAACTATCATTGATTGTTGTAAAAACGCATCTGTTTCACCAAGGTCCTTTCTGGAAGGGAATCTGCCATCCTTACCTGGTCTGGTCTACATGTGACTCCAGACCCAGAGCAATGTGGTTGATGGTTAACTGCCCTCTGAAATGGCTGAGACAGCCACTCTGTTCAAAGGCAATTAGGGATTGGCAGCAAATACTGGATTTGCCAATGATGCCCAGATCCCACGAAAGAAGAAAGAAAAGACACCGGCAGTGCAGGATCCTGAGAACTCTCATAACAGGGTTAGATATAGTGTAAAGCTTCCTCTACACTGTCCCCATCAAACACTCCCAGGACAGGAACAGCACAGGGTTAGATACAGAGTGACACTTCCTCTACACTGTCCCCGTCAAACACTCCCAGGACAGAAAACTGAGGTGAACATCATTTACCATTGGCCATGTCTAAAATAATCCAGACAGGGGACAAGGGACAGCTGCACCATCATTCTCTCTTCCTCCCTAATCTAGGGCCATTGCCCATTTCCGGGGGTCACTGGCAGTGTCCTGACAGCCGTGCCCCCAACTTTGCAACATGAATCATCACTCTGTATTGAACCCCGTGCTGTCCCTGTCCCTGGGAGTGTTTGTTGAGGACAGTGTAGAGGAGCTTTACTCTGTATCTAAACCCCATGCTGTCCCTGTCTTGGCTTGGGAGTGTTTAATAGGGACAGTGTAGAGTTAGCTTCATTCTGTATCGAACTCCGTGCTGTCCCTTTTCTAAGAGTGTTTGATGGAGGGCAGTGTAGAGGGACCTTTACTCTGTATCTAACCCCATGCTGTCCCTGTCCTGGGAGTGTGAGGCTGAAACAGGATGTCTGAAGCAAAGGAAGTTTTTACTTTTACAGCAGGAACATTCCTCATTTTCTATGTGCAGACTGTGTTGTTGTCGCTCGTTTAATATTGTTGCTATTATTTGGGATCTTGTTTGGAGCATCAATTTGGACACGAGGTTTCTAAATCTCTTTCCAGCTGAGGGTGTTCTTCAAAAAAAAGAATATCAACTTGAAATACCAAACTCAGAGAGAAAACTGGAACACGTGGACCACAGCAAATGCTTTTTGCTGTCTCCTCAAATGTCAGACAGTAGCAAACTTTGCAATAAGGCCAGCGCAGCAATCGTCTCCATCTCACCACAGTGTGCCACAAATATCTTATCAGGCTACAAGCATCAACTTGACATGCTGTTCAGTATCTCAGCTTTGCTAATCTGATTGTATTTTCTCAAGTCAGGCTTCAGACGGAAAGCTCACTGACTATGGTATACACACAGGAACATTCTACGTGTTTTCTTATACTTGGGCAGTTTAAGTACATAATGTGGATGTTTCCATAGTCATTACACATATTGTACTCGATGGCTTGTTTTATTTGTTTGATTATACTAGCCCGGTGTAGTGGGAGTTAAATAAGATTTTATGAAAAGGTGTTCCAACAGGAGTAAGACAACAAGGACTGTAAGGATGAAATGTAAATGATGGATACATATTAAACTTGATGATTTTCTGTACGTATCAGACATAGGACAGAGAACAGACAGATGTGGGGCAAAGCCGGGACAGAGCGCTAGGCAGAATTCAGTTTGGCCAGTCAAAGGCTGACACTGTTTGAATGAACACGAAATTAACCTGCATACCTGGGTCCTCCGTATGTCTGTGCAGGCAGGATTCACCACGACGCTCATAACTGATCCTCATACATGTAGTCAATAGCTTGAGGATGAGCGGAGTAAGCGAATTAAGTACTGACACCTCACAGGGAATGCTCCAGAACATTTGGAATCTAGTAAAGATGACAAATCCTATAAGTTATGAGATGTTTTAACTTGCTGTGAATAAAATTTTAGAACTACAGTCATTACTGCATTGCTCTGAAGTACTTTAGGCAGCCAAAATATATAGCAATCGGGCACGTACATATCAAAAACGACAGCATCACTGTTCCAGCACTGCTAGACATTCTGCCCATTGTCACCTCTTCCACAATCTCTGATCTGTAAACCATACAAGGGCTACAATGTGAAAAATTACCTGTTGGCCTCCTTTCAGGAAATCTTGCTTTTGATTATACTGTGTGATTATTTGTGTGTAGTTAGAGCATATCCCTTCAGGGCCAATGTCAGGAAGAACTTTTACAAAGGCAAATGGAGCACTGGAATAATTATTGAGGCTGGAGGTCAATTGAAATATGAAAACTGCAATTAGTGTTTTCTTTTGTTCATTAAGGAGGTCACGTGCTATGGAATCAAAGATGTCATTAGATTGGAGACCAGCTATAATTTAATTGATTGGTGAAACAGGGAGAGGCTGAAAGGCCTCCTCCTGTTCCTATGTAAGGCTCCAGAACTCTCCCCAGCACAGGGCTTGTAGCACTCTGTCCCTGAGGAGCCTGGATAGAGTGAACATGGAGAAAATGCTTTAGAAGAGACTAGGACCTGACTGCACAATCTCAGAGTGAAGGGATGATCCTTCAGAACTGAGATGAGGGGGAATTTCTTCAGCCACAGGATGGTGAGTCTGTGGAACTCATTGCTGCAGAGGGCTGTGGAGGCCAAATCATTGAGTGCCAGAGATAGATAGGTTCTTGACTAGTAAGGCGATCAAGGGTTACAAGAAGGTCAGGAGAACAGGGTTGAGAAACATATCAGCCATGATCGAATGGCAGAGTAGACTCATTGGGCTGAATGGCCTGATTCTGCTCCTGTATCTATTGGTCATATGCATATTCGCCCCCTTTTCACTCATTTCCCACAAACTGTGTTTGCAAGCTGTAGCACAGCTACTCATACTCAACAATGGAGTTAGTGAACCTGAGCAGGTGCCACTGAGGAAGCCAGAGGTGGATGGCAACAAGTGATGGTGCCAAGGGAAGAGCACGCACCGCATGCCTGTTTGGCCACGTGACTGGCATTGATGATCCCTCTCCCATCCACAGCAAATTAGTAACACTGGCAGTCATAGCATGGTGCCAATGTGAAAGGGAATGAAGGTGTCAGCTATAATGAATAATCTATTAGTCCAATCTTACAGAAAAGTTGACGCTCAGGGCAACTTCGACTGCAACTAGAAATGATGTCCCTCTGTTGCAGGTTGGCTGTGAATATCCTGGCAGCATGTGGCATCGATCTTCAACTGCCTTTATGTTAACTCACAGCTGACGGAGCAACTGCCCATAGCCCAGCTGGTAGCATAATGGATGGCTATGGTTAGACTGGCGTTAGTGCCAGCCAATCTCGCTGTGCCTTGTTTCATTTTGCAGTACATCAACTGTGCAATGTTGCAGTTCAGTTACTTATAAAGTTGTGTCAGTCACAGGTTTTACACAAACCTGCCAATTGACTTGGTAAGGGAACTCCAAGACCCCCTCTTCTTTAAAGCATTTCAGCAGAGCAGAAAGACCGTGTGTTAGAGGTGACAATGTTCAGCAGCTTTTCTTTTTAATTCATGCAAACATTCCTGAGATGTTCTGTTACAAATAAAAATCCAAAAGTCTTGGGAGAAACCTCAGCAAACAAAAGCACAAAGGAAAACAAAAACCCAAAAAGTCCCCATCGAGGTCAATATGCCTTAACAGTTCCCCACTACACGGAAGTCCCCTTAATCCTTTATGCATATTATCCATCATAAATTATTTGATGGATAATTCAATTTTCCTTCATCTGCCATGTCTAGAGCAAACTCAGGAACTATGCAGGACTGACAGGGCTTGTCTGGGTGTACAATGGCCTTTTAAAGATGGCACTGGTGCCAGGGATCCCAAAGTGCCCTGGCAGCAGTGAGTATATCTGCCTACAGCAAGTTGGAGGATCGGGCCGGCATCGGATGAGAGGGGCACTGTCATTTGAATGGTATGTGGTTAACAAGGTGAGCTTGGGACAATAGTGTGAGAAAACTCACTGGGCTTCACGGAGAGAAACCCTCCAGTAACCCAACAAGAAATAACACTTTCCTGATTTCCGGTCAGATTCAGCCCTTCACTTATGACACAGCTTCGGGTAAGGGATACCTATCCGAAATGTTCAGCTTCCAAAATCTTGCCAGAAGGTTTAACAGACAAGCAGAACTGGAGTACCCTGTTGGAACATTCTAGCTCCTACCGAGAAAGACTATGTACATCCAGAGAATGGAGAAGTCCTCACTGGATCCACAATAACAATTAACCTCTGAGCCACCCCCCATGTTGAAATGAGACTGATAACTTGTATGCAACAGAAGAAGCCGAGTTCCAATTACCCAGACAATTATGTCTAGTTCCCATTCTGTTCACCACCATTTAATGATGTGTGTGAATGTGTTGGTTGTCTCTGTGTGTGTGATAGAGACAGAGAGAGTGTGTGTGAGAAACTGAGTGTGTGGATTGCGCATGTCTGTGTGAGTTATCTAAGTGTGTGCCTGAGTGGCACAAACATGAGTGCGTATTTGAGAGAGTGTGTATGTGGAAAAAATGTGTGTGTGTGTGTGTGAGAGAAAGAGAGCATATGTGGGTGTCTCAATGTGTGTCTACGTGTCTGAGTGTGTGTGTGTGTCAGAGAGAGAGAGTGAGAGAGTATGTGTATGTATCTCAGTGTATGTCTGCATGTCTAAGTGTGAGTGTGTATGTGAGCATGTGTGGTTGTCTCAGCATGTGTGTCTAAGTGTGAGTGTCTGTGTGTATGAGCATGTGTGGGTATCTCAGTGTTTAGATTTAGATTTATTTTATCACATGTACTAAGTTTAGGAATACATAAGTACAGCAAAAAAATGCACAAAGTCACCATTCACTGGGACCAACTTGGTCATAAAAACCGGAACTGAAAGATTTAACAGAGCCAAAAGGTGTCTAAGTGTGTGTGTGTGAGTGAGAGACACAGCATGTGTAGGTGTCTTAGTATGTGTGTCTGCATGTCCAAATGAGTATGTGCACATGTGTGAGTGTGTGGCTGTCTCAATGTGTGTGTCTGTGGGAGCATGTGTGGATGTTTCAGTGTGTGAGTATGTATGTGTGTGAGCAAGTTTATGTGTCTCAGTGTGTGTGTCTGTGTGCCTACGTGAATGTGTGTGTGAGCATGCATGGATGTCTTTGTGTGTGTGTGGGCATGTGAGTGTCTGAGTGAGAGTGTTGTTACTGTGTCTCAGTGTGTGTCTGCATGTTTGAGATGTGTGAATTTCAGAGTGTTTGAGTGTATGTCTGAGAGACACGTACTTAAGACTTAAGTCAAACTTGATTGAGGTTTTTGAGGATGTGACCAATAAGATAGACGAGGGCAGTGTAGTAGACATTGTCTACATGGACTTTAGTAAGCCTTTGACAAGGTTCCACATGGTAGACTAATTAGTAAAGCTAGATCATGTGGAATTCAGGGAGAGCTTGCCAATTGGATAAATGCAAGGTATTACATTTTGGTAAGACAAACTAGGGCAGGACTTATACAGTAAATGGTAAGGCCCTGGGGAGTGCTGTTGAATAGAGAGACCTAGGGGTTCAGGTACACAGTTCTTTGAAAGGGGCATTACAGGTAGACAGGGTTGTTAAGAAAGCATTTAGCATGCTTGCCTTCATTTCTCAGACTATTCAGTATAGGAATTGGGATGTCATGTTGCATCTGTACAGGACATTGGTGAAGCCACTTTTGCAGTACTGCGTACAGTTCTGGTCGCCATGCTATAGGAAAAATATTAAATTGGAGAGGGTGCAGAAAAGACTTACAAGGATGCTACCCAGACTAGAGGGTTTGAGTTATAAGGAGAGGCTGAATAGGCCGGGACTTTTTTCCTGGAGCATGAGGTTGAGGGGTGATCTTATGGAGGTTTATAAAATCCTCAGGGGCATAGATAAGGTGAATAACAAAGGTCTTTTCCCTAGGCTAGGGGAGTCCCAAACATAGGTTTAAGGTGAGAGGAGAAAGATTTAAAGGGGTCCTGAGGATCAACTTTTTCACATAGAGGATGGCTCATATGTGGAATGAACTGCCACAGGAAGTGGTAGATGCAGGTACAATTACAACATTTAAAAGACATTTGGGCAGGTACATGAATAGGAAAGGTTTAGAAGGATATGGGCCAAACGCTGGCAAATGGGACTAGTTTAGTTTGGGAAACCTGGTCGGCATGGACGAGTTTGACTGAAGGGCCTGTTTCGGTGTTGTATGACTCTATGACTTCAGGTGATGATATTGTCCTCTAATGTGATGACGACGACGACGACGACGACGACGACGACGACGACGACGACGACGA
>JAHRHZ010000089.1:12613813-12623832 GCA_024137785.1 Ginglymostoma cirratum
GACGACGACGACGACGACGACGACGACGACGACGACGACGACGACGACACCCTTTAGTGCTTGATGTTCAGGGTCACCAGGAAAAAAGGACACTGGCGTAAAGTACTAGAAAGAATTGGCCTCTACTAAACCATGCTTCACTATGAGGCACAAAACAACATCTGAGTAAAAGCTGGAGGAAGAATCAGATATTGGGGTTGATCTAGTGTTGATGTCAGTTGTGGTTCAGTGGGTAGGCATCTCACTTCTACCCCAGGCTCTGGGTTCAAGTCCCACTCCAGGAGCTGAGCCGAAGGATCCAAGGTGTTGCGCCCATGGAGTATTGATAGAACACTGTCTTTTGGAGGAGATTATTAAACTAAAAGATTCCACAGCACTCTTTCAAAGGAGCAAAGGGGAGTTATTCCTGGTCAATATTTATCCCTCAAACAACGTCACAAAATGTTGATGTTTGTGGGAACTTGCTGTGTGCAAATTGGCCACGATGTTTCCTTCGGTATAACAGTGACCATTCTTCAAAAACATGCTTCCTTGGCTATAAAGTGCTTTACTGGTGGTCGTGAGAGGTGCTATATAAATGCAAATCTTTGAAATATTAATGCAACTCTTGTATCACCTTCAAACCTGCGAAAGCTTTCAGCTGGGGGGGGGAGTTTGTTAGACTGTGACACATAATGTGTGATAACAGCACCATGAATTCTGTTCTTCTGTAATGCGTTTCCATAACAACCACATTCTGAGGGCAATGGTCCCTTTTCCAACTGCTGCAGTCTGACCAAATGCTATGAGCCTTGACGTGTTGTGAAGACCCTCAGTTCAGTATTCTGACTGTGCCGGATAAATTGCTTTCAACTCTGACAGCACTCAGCTTCGCCACCTCTGAGCTAGAAATAGCAGAATATCAGCCACAGCTCAATCTCTTCTCTTACTTTCATCTTGTGGCACACTTGATGAAGTATTCACATATGGGCACTCGGAGAGAATCAGTTTGATGATATGATAAAATAAGAACATAAAAAAATGCAATATGAACTGGGAGCAGAAGTAGGCCATTCTGCCCCTTGATCCTGCTCTGCCATCCGACAAGATCATGACTGATCTGGCGCAGCTTCTTTTGCACCCTAACTCCATATCCTTTGATTCCTGTAGAGTCTAAAATTGCGACAACCTTAGGCATCCTCAATAATGGAGCATCTGCAGCTCTCCGGAGAAGAGAATTTGAAAGATTCACAAATGTCAGAGTGAAGTAATTTCTCCTCATCTCAGTCCAAAGTGTTTGGTGAGGCCACTTTTAGAATACTGTGTATCATCCTATAGATGTTGTTAAACTTGAAAGGGTTCAGAAAATATTTACAAGTAGTACATAGAACATAGAAATAGAACAGTACAGGCCCTTCAGCCCATGATGTTGTGCCGACCCATTATCCTACTCTAAGATCAAACTACCCTGCATACTCTACATTGTACTATCATCAATGTGCCTATCCAAGAGTCACTTAAATATCCTTAATGTATCTGACTCCACTACCATTGCTGGCAGCGCATTCCACGCACCCACCACTCTGTTGCCAGGATTGGAGGGCTTCAGCTGTAGGAAGAGGCTGAATAGGCTGGGGCTATTTTCCCTGGAGTGTCGGAGGCTGAGGGGTAAATTATAGAGGTTTATAAAATCATGACGAGCATGGATAGGGTGAATAGTCAAGGTCTTTTTCCCAGGGTAGGGGAGTCCAAAACTTGAGGGCATAGGCTTCAGGTGAGAGGGGAAAGATTTAAAAGAGACCTGAGGGCAACTTTTTCACTCAGATTGCTGTGTGTGTATGGAACAAGCTGCCAGAGGAAGTGGTAGAGTTGAGTACAATTACAACATTTAAAAGGCATCTGGGTAGATAGATGAATAAGAAGGGTTATAGAGGGATATGAGCCAAATACTGGCAAATGGGACTAGATTAATTTAGACTATCTGGTCGGCATGGACGAGTTGGACCAAAAGGTCTGTTTCCGTGCTGCATAACTCTTTGACCCCTAATTCGAAGATTATGTACCCTTGTTCTAGATTCTCAAGTCAGTGCCCACCATGACAAGATCTCTGAAACATTTATATCCCATTGTTCTGATGCACACAAACACGGTAATGAGGGAAATCTCTTGAATTTGTGTTTATCTGGTCTTCAAGACTGACATGACTAAGATATTGTCATGTGACAGGAAGGCATGCGATAACATTTCTGTGGTGACAGCTATTCACATTAATAAGACATGACATAGCATTAATCAAGCATGCTTTGAGGAAGTTCTTGATATTGCACTAATTGGATAGTTATGTGTATAATATGGAATTTTCCTGCACATTATTAAAATGACTTTTCTTCAAAGCACTTTGCAACTATGTCAATAAACAGTCCAATACACATCAGTGACTACTTTGTGGCATTGTAGTGAGGCTGTGGAACACCCCTTCAAAGGTATTATACTGATCATAAAAATTGAAAAATGATAGCTTAGATCCTTGATTAACTTTATTCCTGACCACCACCAGCCCCACACCCATGTTCCAAATGCACCATGTTGCAATGTCATCACACTAGAGAAGATTTATCAGTGGTGTCACAGGTAGAGTGATAAAGAAGACATTTAGCATGCTTGCCTTCACTGCTCAGATCTTTGGGTATAGGAGTCGGGACGACATGTTGTGGCTATACAGGACATTGGTTAGGCCGCTTTTGGAGCACTGTGTACAGTCTGGTCACCCTGCTACAGGAAGGATGTTATTAAATTGGAGAGAGTGCAGAAATGATTTATAAGGATGTAGATGGGCCTGGAAGGTTTGAGTTATAGGGAGAGGCTAGATAAGCTGGGACTATTTCCTTTAAGGGTAGGAGTCTGAGGGGTGACCTTATAGAGGTTTATAAAATCATGAGGGGCATGGATAGCCAAGGTCTTTTCCTTATGTTAGGGGGGTCCAAAACTAGAGGGAATAGGTTTAAGGTGAGAGGGGAAAGACAGAAAAGGGACCTGAGGGGCATCTTTTTCACACAGAGGATGGAGTGTGTATGGAATGAGCTGCCAGAGGAAGTGGTAGACGTGGGTACAATTGCAATATTTAAAAGCTATTTGGACAGGTACATGGATAGGAAGAGTTTAGAGGGATATTGGCCAAACGCAAGTAGGTGGGACTAGGTCAGTGCAGACGAGTCAGGCCTAAGAGTCTGTTTTCGTGCTGTATGACTCAATAAATCTCTGTTGTCTGGACTGGAGGATTCCAGTTGTGGGAGAAAGACTGGATAGGCCAGAGTTGCTTTCCTTTGGAACAGAGGAGGCTGAGGGGAGCCCTGTTACAGCGCCTGAAATGATGATGGCCCCAGTTCAGCGTTTCATAAAGTGTGGGCTCACAAGTTCCGATGCAGCAATGGCTGCTTGTGCATGGCTGACTGAGAGCGAGCAGCAACGAAATCCCATTCAATCTTTGCTCTTGTTTTTAATGATGGCTGCTGTCACAGCTCTCCCCATCCCAAGCACAGCTTGCAGTCAGATTTGGCCAGGCATAGTTCCTAGGAGCTTAGGGAGCTGGTACAGATCCTTCTGTAAAACAGAGTAAAACTCCGCAGCTCCACTTACAGACTGAATGGGACATCAACAGAATAGGTGGAGCCAATGGGGCATAAATATTAACCCCTTCAAAACCATTATCTCATACAACATTGCCATCCATATCAGAGATAATAGGAACTGCAGATGCTGGAGAATCCGAGATAACAAGGTGTGGAGCTGGATGAACACAGCAGGCCAAGCAGCATCAGAGGAGCAGGAAAGTTTGACGTTTCGGGCCTAGATCCTCTTCCCCTCCCCCATTTCTGATGAAGCGTCTAGGCCCGAAACGTCAAGTTTTCCGGCTCCTCTGATGCTGCTTGGCCTGCTGTGTTCATCCAGCTCCACGCATTGCCATCCATACTTCGTTTTCTCCCTCACAGATGCTGCCAGACCTGCTGAGCTTTTCCAGAAACTTCTGTTTTAGTCCCTGATTCACAGCATCCGCAGTTCTTTCGGTTTTTGTTGCCACCCATATCTTGACTGGCAGCATCATCCTTTTTTTGTCATTTAATCACTCCTGTTTTCCACGCTATCACAGAGCTTGGTTCTATCTGCCGCCCGCAACCTTTCCTGCCTCTGTACTTAGACAAGGTCACACGACACCAGGTTGGAGTCCATTTCAAATAAACCTGTTGAACTCCAACCTGGTGTCGTGGGACTTCTGACTTTGATCACCCCAGTCCAACACCAGCACCTGCACATCATCTGTACTGTTCGAACATTTTCTAGCTTGAGCTGAAAGGTTCACTCTGATTCGCCATCTGTACGCACTTACTGAGTTTTTGCCTCTGGGTTTTGCTTCCGAAGATCTGGTCAGTGACGCCAAAACAGATTCCCCGTCGTCTCGACAATGGGGGACAAAATGGCTGCCAGCTTCGTAGCCGTAGCAACTTGCGCGGAGAGAAAAGGCCTTTGCGGGATGATGGTGGCGGTAGGGAACGCGCGCGCATACGGTTTATTTCGTTCCGATGTGTGTTTTTGTTGGCTTTAATGCGGAGGAAAATGTTTGGCGAGGACGGTGCCCCTTTAATGATTCGCTTTTGGACCTGAGGGAGGACGGCCTGTACTCTTTGTGGCGCTTTAACTCCATTGTTCCATTCTGGGAGCTCTTTAGGGAGTCGGGAGGCCACGACAAAAAAAAACTAAAAGCCCGAGCAATTCACTTTGCAAGCTATGAGCATTCCAGCGAGTTCCTGTTTTCTTTCCTGTGGGATTCTGTGAAGTTTCTTGAAAGGCGTTCCCACCCAATGGCAGTTCCTGTAGTGCTGTGATATACAGGCAATGGAAGTTACCCGCTGAGCGATGTCATCACCTTGGGAAATGTCAGCTATGTTGAGTACAGTCAAATGAGTATTAATAATTTACTGAACTTCTTTGGAACACCCGAATGGACTGACAGACACCCCCACATGAATGCACATATATATGTTCAGTTTAATCACAACACCATGAGTAATTAGGAAAATTCTCCACATGTTAGCAGAGGTCATTAAAGTACAACAGCATCTGACTTCAAATTGCGTAAACAATGCCAAAAACGATTTCCCGACTATCTTCATTCTGGAAACAACCGCACGCCACTTTCAAAAACCCCTTTCAGACTTTGGCACTCAACCTCAAATAAAGAATAATGCAGTGGAGCAGCTAAGAGGACCAGAGGGAACTTGATTTTAAAGTCTGCTCAGTTGCATTTTTTAAAAATCTCCCACAAGTACAGTAGACGTTAGATACGGAATTTAGCAAAAATACATTGAAAAACAAAAAGTCAGCAAGAAAGACCCATCTGTTGCTTCCGAAGAGCTTAGAGATATTATTGACTTCAAATAAGAGACCTATAAAGCTGCAAAGAATCGTCATAAGTCTGAGGATCGGGAGTATTTTAGGAAACAGTGATTCAATAGTGATAAATCGGGGCGGGGGGGATAAAATACAAGATTAAACCAGTCAGGAATATGAAAGTAAATTGCAAACGCTTTTACAATACCTGAAAAGGAACAGATAGCTAAAGTAAATGTTGGTAACTTAAAAGTGCATACAAGAGAACTATAACAGGGAATGAGAGAATGGCAGGACGTTTTGCATCTTGTCTTCACAATGCAGAACAGAAGAGCTATACCCAGGACCTCATTGCCTACAATCTAGGAATGTAAAAGCGAAGGCTCCAGAGATAGTGGATGCACTGGCTAGGAAGGTGGTTCTGAGTGAGCACTGTTCAGTCAGAGGGGCAGTACTAAAGGATTGCTGCACTGTAGGTGAGTCAGAACAGAAGGAAGTGTTGGACAGTCAGTTCTCAGAGAGAACAGCACTGTCAGAGTGTTGAGGGAGGGCTGCACTGTTGGAGGTCAGGTGTAAGTGAGTGCTGTAGTGTTGGTGGATCAGGACTGAGGGAGTGCCATATTGTCAGAGGGTCAATACTGAGGGAGTGCCACACTGTCAGAGGGTCAGTACTGAGGCTCTGTTGTCCTATGATGGGAAATTAAGTACAATGGGTGCACATTCTCTTTCATTTGGAAGAATGAGAAGTGACCTCTTTGAAATGTGTAACAATCTGAGGATTTGACAAGGGAGATACTGAAAGATTCTTTCCCCTGGCTGGGTGGTTCTGTCTGGATATTACACTCCTCACCACGTCTGCCTCATCACCCAGCTGCAAGTGCTCTGAGACCCATCCAGTGTTTCAACCTTTTCCTCACTAGATGCGTTCAATATGCCGTGTTCCTCCATGCTTGGTGCTCAGGACAGTGAAGCTCCTTCAGCTTTGTCTGCTGTACCCATCGCCTCCCTTTTGTGACAACAAAATTTTCTGGGACTTGATGTGGGTTTTGCCTCCAGAAGGGTGTTTTACCTGATGCAGCAATGCTTCTATTATCCCTCATAACAGATGATATTAAGCATGAATATTGCGCAGTTAAAGAATCCTACAAATGGTTATGACAACCAACTGTTATTTACAAACATTACATTCAAAGGCACATTAGTTTCTGGGCTAATATTACACTATTAGATTACATAGAACAGCAAGCTTCCAGTCAAGTATTATGCTTCAGGTGATCCCGGGGTAAGATGGAGTGTGAGATCTTTATATCCTGAAGCCACATGCTATGAAACAGTGATGAGTGTGTCTGTGACCCTCCAATGGTGGCCCTTTAAGGGTCTACTGACCGTGAGATTTACAATAACAGGATTTGAATGAGTATACCCATCTGTTGACTACAGTTCCATGCTAACAGCACTACTGTGGCTTTTCACAATCTATTGGATCAGAAATGACTCCTTCAAGGTCATAAATTCCCTACAGTGTGGAAAGAGGCCATTTAGTCCATCAAGTCTGCGCTGACCCTCCAGAGAGTATCCCATCCAGACCCTGCACCCCACTCTATCCCTGTAACTCTTTGGAACATGAGAGGAAACCAGAGCACCTAGAAGAAATGGGGAGAACATGCAGACTCCACAGAGACAGTCACCCAAGGCTGGGATTGAACCTGGATGCCTAGCACTCTGAAGCAGCAGTGCTAACTACTGAGCCACCGCTCAACCCAATATATCTATACTGGATTGATAATACTGGGAAAAACCAAAAGAACTGCGGATGCTGTAAATCAGGAACAGAAACAAAGTTGCTGGAAAAGCTCAGCAGGTCTTGCAGCATCTGTGAAGGAGAAAACAGAGTTAACGTTTTGGGTCCGGTGACCTTTCCTCAGAACTGATGGTGGCTGGGAAAACGTCAGTTTGTATGCAGAAAATAGAGAGGTGGATGGGGTAGGGAGTAAATGATAGGATAGAGCCCAAAGAGAGAGAAAGACAGTTGGACAGACAAAGGAGTTGCTAATGATCAGGCTGGGAGGGTGAATAGTTGTTAATGGGGACTGTTAGTGACTAACAATAGGGGGTGTGTAATGGCACGTACATACCCACATACATCCATGATTCATTTGACGCCTTACGCTGGTTTCAGAACTTCCTGTTTACCGGCTCCAGCCACCACCTCTTTACCATGGATGTGCAATCCCTTTACACGTCCATTCCCCACCAGGAGGGTCTGAGGGCTCTCCGCTTCTTCCTGGAGCAAAGGCCTGAACCATCCCCACCCACCACCACCCTCCTCCGCTTGGCTGAGCTCGGCCTCACCCTCAACAGCTTGTCTTTTAACTCCTCTCATTTTCTTCAGGTAAGAGGGGTTGCCATGGTAACCCACTTGGGCCCGAGTTATGCCTGTCTCTTCGTGAGGTACGTGGAACATTCCTTGTCCCAGTCCTGTTCCGGCCCCCACCCACAACGCTTTCTCTGATATATTGATGATATCATCGGTGGTGCTTCCCTCCCTCGTCTGGAATTGGAAAACTTCATCAACTTTGCCTCCAATTTCCACTCTGCCCTCACTTTCACCTGGTCTATCTCTGACTCCTCCCTTCCCTTCTTCAACATTTCTGTTTCCATTTCTGGGGATAGACTGGCCACTAATATCCATTACAAACCCACTGACTCCAACAGCTACCTGGACTATACATCCTCACACCCAATTCCTGTAAAGACTCCATCCCATTCTCTCAGTTTCTCCATCTCCATCACATATGTTCAGATGAGGCCAACTTCGACAAGGGAGCCTCCGAAATGTCCACCTTCTTCCTCAACTGAGGATTCCCCAGCTCTGTTGTCGACAGGGCCCTCAACCAAGTCCGACCCGTCTCCCGCACTTCCACCCTCACCCCTTCTCTTCCCTCCCGCAACAGCTATAGGGTTCCCCTTATCCTTACCTACCATCCCACAAGCATCCACATCCAGAAGATCATCAGACGCCATTTCCGCCACCTCCAGCAAGATGCCACCACCAGACTCATATTCCCCTCCCCTCCCTTGTCCGCCATTCTGCAGGGACCGTTCCCTCCGGAACATCCTGGTCCACACTTCCTTCACTCCCAACACCTCCCCACAGCCCTACGGCATCTTCCCCTGTAACCGGCGAAGGTGCAACACCTGCCCATTTACCTCCTCCCTCCCGAGTATCCAAGGGCCCAAACATACCTTCCAGGTGAAGCAACACTTCACCTGCACTTCCCACAATCTAGTCTACTGCATTCGCTGCTCACAATGTGGTCTCCTCGACATTGGGGAAACGAAGTGTAGACTTGGCGACCGCTTTGCAGAACATCTACGTTCTGCTCGCAAAAAAGACCCTGAACTACCTGTTGCCTGCCACTTCAATGCACCACCCTGCTCCCTGGCCAACACCTGTGTCTCTGGCTTGCTGCAGTGCTCCAGTGAAGCCCAATGCAAGTTGGAGGAACAACACCTCATTTTCCGCTTGGGGACCCTACAGCCCTCCGGACTCAATATTGAGTTCAATAATTTTAGGGTCTAAACTCTCCCATGTCCCAGACCCCCACCCCACGCACCAGGCCTTGTTACCACATAGCCTGCCATTACGCCCCCCTCCCCCCCTGTTGTCAGTCACTAACAGTCCCCATTAACAACTGTTCACCCTCCCAGCCTGATCGTTAGCAACTCCTTTGTCTGTCCAACTGTCTTTCTCTCTCTTTGGGCTCTATCCTATCGTTTACTCCCTACCCCACCCACCTCCCTATTTTCTGCATATAAACTGACGTTTTCCCAGCCACCATCAGTTCTGAGGAAGGGTCACCGGACCCGAAACGTTAACTCTGTTTTCTCCTTTACAGATACTGCCAGACCTGCTGAGCTTTTCCACCAACTTTATTTTTGATAATACTGGTGTTTCCCTCATCGACTCTACCTCTATCTATTCCAGTAATGATCCTTTGTGGGTAACAGTGGGTTTCAGCTGGAGAGGAGCACAGCCTGATGCCCTTTTGTTGTAAGTTTGCACCGTCTCCTTGCTCAGGGCTTTTACAGCTGCACTGGGCTCCTTCTGTATTCCGAAGCTGCTCTCACCTGTAGTTGCCCCTTTAAGAGTCTTTGTTTACACCCAGTCACACTTACATCAGAGTGCAGGCAGTGATAACAGTGCGCCATTACTAACAAGAACTTGCCATTGCTAAAGTTAATCTTGCGCATTTAGGTATCAAGCTTTTAATGAGCATTTCCGTTTTCACACTTAAAAACCGCTCCCTCAGTTCAGCCACAGACATTTACAGCATTCCTATTCACAGTCACATATGTAGTAAGTGGGAATGGGGAAGGCATGTTTTTGATTTAATGTAGATCTTTCTATGTAATGTCAAAGTGTTTCAGAACCGTATATTTTTCAATGAGGTCGCTTCTCATTCCTTGAAACTCCAGTGAGTATAGGACTCAATCTCATTAGGTAGCATGAAACAACCCCAGTACTGACCCTTTCACAGTGTGACACTTTGTCAGTTTTGTCCCTCAAACAGTGCGGCGCTCCCTCGGCACTGACCTTCCGACAGTGCGGCGCTCCCTCGGCACTGACCCTCCGACCGCGCGGCGCTCCCTCG
>JAHRHZ010000089.1:12623842-12645404 GCA_024137785.1 Ginglymostoma cirratum
GTTCTTGCGAACTTCAGATTAATACAAGCAGTTGCAGAATTTCAGATTCCTGCCAATTCCTGCATTAATTCTGTAATTCAATCTGAATGGCAGAAATTGCTTAACCAAATGGATTTTGCACTAAAGTGATTTGGTTTCGAACTATCCTGCTGTCTTTGGAAGGCAAACAGGCTGCAGTTCAACATGGTTGAATATACTGAATAGTAACTGCTGGTTAATTGGGTCATATTTTGCTTGCATCAGGATTTTGCATTGACCTGACCTGTTTGGATTGAGAAGTTTCGACAATTGGGACGGATTGGGAAGTGAGGTACCCGATTGGAATGCTATGCTTGGATCGGGCAGGTATTTTTCTTTGATGGGTCTGTTGCAGAACGATGTTTGAATTTACACAGGACATCTGGAAAAGCTGCCAGCAAAACCAGCTGAGAGAAGGGAGCAGCAGAACACGAACTCATGCTGGAAGAATTGAGTTCAATGTGGAAACAGCACACAGGGCAACAAGTTTCTTTCTCTCAATGTCTTGCAGATGTCTTGGTGGGAGGTGGGAGGCAGCCCTCACCTGTTTTAGGAATAAAACCCGCCTGGAAGCCTGAAAAGTATCTAAAGGAATTCTGAAAGGCGGGAGATGACTGGGAACCAACAAAATGGAATTATCCGGGCTCATCGAGTCTGCTCCACCATTCGATTACGACTGTTATGTTTCTTAACCCCATGTTCCTGCCTTCTCCCTGTGACCTTGATCCCCTTACTAATCAAGAACCTATCTATCTCTATCTTAAATACACTCAATGACTTGGCCTCTGCAGCCTCCTGCAGCAATGAGTTCCACAGATTAGTATAAGCTCTTATTATTGGAGTTTTGCTGAAAAGAAAAACATATTGCAGACATTTATCATTTTGGACTTCCCAGGATCGATGCAAGAGTGCCAAATTTCAAACGATCGCAGCAATTTAAACTACAGGAGAAAAGGGTGCTGAATGGTTTTCTTGTCAACTCTGATTGGCCGTGGTATTGCCATGGAGAAAACAATGGTGAACTATCGGCTCCCTAAGCTCCCAGGTAATTCAAAAAAGGCGCAAGGCTTGACCATATTCTTTTTGTTTGCAGAGAACGGGTTCCTGTGAATGAATGTATGCTGCTTCTAGCAAACATAAACATTACAAACCTTATTTATGATCTTCAATTGATTGTTCATGTATAGGTTGTTTAGGTTGTCTAGGTGTTTAGGGAGCCTGTAGTCCCCCATTGCTTTCTGCATCGCAATGCCTCAGCCTGTCAGAGTCAACTTGCAAACCCATCAGCACTCTTTCTCCTCTAGTATAAATTATTGTAATTGGTCAAAACATGGCATTCTTGCATTGGTCCTGATGGGTGCAACTTAAAAAGCTTTGGCAACGTGTCGTCTTGATATTGATCGACTCCAGTGAAATTAACGAGTCAGTGTATCATGAGTTGCCTGGCGTGAAATTGCCAATAAGCTGAATTTTCACTGCTTCGCAAGTCTAACTTGTCAAACATAGCCTGGTGAACCATGGCTGGCCTGCAGCTATGTCCTGACATGTTGGTTGAGGGGTCAATGAAGCAGGGGGTGGAATAAGACTGCATCCACAAACAAATAACTTTTCAAAGGCTTTATTACCATTTCTTGAGCAAACTCCAGCAGTTCCTGTGAGCCTAAAGTTTGCTTTGAGATCCTAAAACTGAAATCAGGATCTCAGTTTGCTGAGGATAATCCAGAACTCTTATCCCATGAAAAGGCTGTTGGGACTGGGGTCGAGTGGAAAATTGAATAGTGAAATTGGGAAGTGCATTAAAGGGTTCCGGAAGCAGGGGCAGGTAAATGGGTTGAAATACAGATCAGCCACGATCGATGGGAATGGCCTCTTTCCACTCCTATGTTACAACTACAAGCCCTGGTCCCAAGAAGTTTGACAGTCCTTCTATCTCTACCCGCGGTGTCAAGCCACCCAAAGGCAATGGAACAAAACTATTTGCATGGATGTTTTAGGTCTGCTTCATAATACGATAAAATTAGCAGGTTAATGGCTCAATCAAAAAAATTAAGAGAGATGTTTGATGCGAACATGTTAGGTGGTTGCAAAATAGTGGCTTTGAACTTTCTTGAGGCCTATCTAAACCAAAGTTGGGAGACCACTGAGCCCTTATAAAAGTGTCATAAATGACTGTACTACTTCTCAAGGGGATCATTTGATCTCCCATCTGAGTCCATCAAGACAGCAATGTAATCCACATGGGATTCTCGGGCTAGCACTTCCAACAGTACCTTCACCAGTATGTGGGTAAATCCTAAGCAGAAGACAATACCTTGCAAGATTTTTCATCACCTTGCATCACACTTAACCCCTTAAAAAGCCACAGTCACCATCCTGACTTGGAAATATATTGCCATTCCTTCCCTGTCACTGGGTCAAAATCCTGGAAATCCCCACAGCCCACGGACGACAGTGGCTCTGGGCCTAGCGTTGGAAAATGGGACATAATGTGGATTTAGAGTAAGGTTTGGTGGTATAGACTTGATGGCCTCTCTGTACTCTGTAATTCTTTGTAGTAGTTCAAGAAGGCAACTCACTACTGCCTTCTCAAGGGGCAATTAGGAACAGGCAGTAAATGCTGGCCCAGCCACTGACGCCCATATCCCATGAGCAAAGAAAAGAAACACAACTTGTTAAGTGCCTGATCTCATGACTGACCACATTGATACCCGAATAATAAAGCTCAGAAAGGTCAGCCCTTCGCGATAAGGTCATTCTAGTATACACTGGGAAGCAGTGTTACTTTTGATTGAGATAACAAGGTATAGAGCTGGACGAACACAGCAGACCAAGCAGCATCAGAGGAGCAGGAAGGCTGACGTGTCAGGCCTAGACCCTTGATCGACCTTATTTATATCTATAGAGGAATAGATATAACATTACAGGAAATGAAGATCACTTTCTTTCTGCGTACTAAATGAGAAAAATACAGCATCACCCCATAATATCCGATTGAATGTCACCAGCCACACTGGTTGACCTTTGGCTTGTGATCTCCTTTGTTGCTGTGCAGAGGAAGTGAATCGCTATGATTAGCAACCTTCTGCTTCCTGCCATTTCTAAACAAGCAAAGCATAGTGTCATAAGTGTCCGTGGGCTTGAAATGTAGGCGTCCACTTCCTGTGAATTTTCTACCCCCTGCATGCAGACAGTGCTGATCAGCTCACACGCCACCAATGAGAAGTCAAGTGGCGCCATTATCCATCGTATTCTAGCTTATACCTATCAACCACCATCACAAGGATGGATGCATGGCATTGCTGTTTGTGCCAGCCTTACTACACTTGAAAGGCACTCATTGATCAGAGAATCCCGACAGTGTGGAAGCAGGCCATTCAGCCCATCGAGTCCACGCCAATCCTCTGAAGAGCATCCCACCCAGACCCACCCTCCTACCCTATCCCTCTAACCCTGAATTTCCTATGGCTAATCCACCTAACCTGCATATCCCTGGACATTATGGGACAATTTAGCATGGCCAATCCACCCTAACCTGCACATCTTTGGACTGTGGGTGGAAACCAGAGCACCCAGAGGAAGCCCATGCAGATACAGGGAGAATGTACAAACTCCACACAGACGGTTACCCGAGGCTGGAATCAATCCTACGTCACTGGTGCCATGATGCAGCAGTGCTAACCACTGAGCCACTGTGCCACCCCATTGGCTTCAAAGGTTTCGAGAGTTCCAGATGTTGTGAAAGATACCATACAAATGCACGTTCTTTTTATTTTAATTTCAATGTCCAAAACTGTGGTCATGTTTTAATATTGCAAGACTGTCCGAAGTTTCCATCTGGGAGTCCAAAAATTACCCAATTACTTAGGCAGGGCAGGAAATGTCCAATTCTTCACTTCAATCATGCACTGTCTTATATGGTGGTACTTGTGACTGAGCTTGTTTGGCCTAGTGCCCTATCCTTAGTCAAAATCATCCAACACCCATAATCAGCTTCAGAAGTGGAGCAATGCCAACTCTGGCACAAAGAGCACTCTTCAAAACTGGTTCATAGCCCTGCACAACCCTTGACCTAAAAACTGAGTGAGGCCACTTTCCATTGTGATTCTCTGTCATATTTAATGCATAAAACAGGCTTTTTTCCCCATTCCTTTATTCTGTCATGGGACATGGGCATCATGGGCGAGGCCAGCATTTTGTTGCTCACCCCTAACTGCCCTTTACAGGCTATTTCAGAAGGCAGCTCAGAGTCAACCACATTGTGCGTTTGGAGTCACCATTACTGAGATAGGCTTTAAATTCCTGATTTGTTAACTGAATTTAAATTCCACCAGTTGCTGTGGTGGGATTTAAACTCACAACCCCAACCCCCGCCCCCAAGAATTAGCCTGGGCTCTCTGAATTACCAGTCCAGTGACTTTGCCACTGTTTTACAAGTGTATGTATTGAAGGGCAATATATCCAACAGCTCACAGCATTACAACTCATTCTCCACTCTGGGGTGGCACAGTGGCTCAGTGCTTAGCACTGCTGCCTCACAGTGCCAGGGGCCTAGGTTTGATTCCACTCTTGAGCGACTGTTTGTGTGGAGTTTGCACATTCTCCCCGTGTCTGTGTGGGTTTCCTCCGGGTGCTCCGGTTTCCTCCCACAGTCCAAAGATGTGCAGGTTAGGGTGGATTGGCCATGTTAAATTGCCCATAGTGTTCAAGGATGTGAGGTTTAGGTGGGTCGTTTATGGGAAATGCAGGGTCACAGGGATGGGGTGGGTCTGGGTTAGTGTGGACTCGATGGGCCAAATGGCCTTCTTCCGCACTGTAAGAATTCTATGACTCTATTGCACTCTCTCCATCTATCTCAATGCATCACCAAACATTCAATCTGAAAGCTTTTAAAGCCACTAAGTGCTGAAAGAAGCTGTTTCAGAATGTTAAGGAAATTTAAGACAACAAGAAACTGTATATTTGTTGCATGTGTTAACAATTCAAACACTTCCAAGGGGCTCGCGTAAGTTGAGGTAGTTTATTTTGGATGGCAGAGAGCTTTGTTTCAGAATAATACATTGTAAATGGATTTGAACCTCTGTTACCTATCAGTGCACTGAACTGTTCAACTGTCAGGTACTCTGAAGCAGTTCTGATTGCCCCTTCATCATCTCACTGGTGAGAAGCTGAAACAAACTTTCATATTACAGCAATTAACAATATGGATAGGGGAGGAAGGCAGCTGAAATTTATAAAACAACACAATACAGCAAGCTGCTGCACAATGGGACAAGTCACAAGAAGATGTTCACGTGCAGTGAGTGACATCATGTTAGCTCAGAAGAATCAGAAAGAGAATGAGACAGGTTCAAGAACAGCTTCTTCCTTGCCTTTTTTAGACTGATGAATGGACTCTATCTTCAAATAATGTTGGTTTTGCTAATGCTGATCTTGTTTTGCGCACCTCCTGTGCAGTGTAACCTTGTATGTCTCACTCTGTCTAAGCATCCTATAATCTGTATGTCCTTGTTTGCTATGATCTGTTTGTACTGCTCAAAAAACAAAGCTTTTCACTATGGTCAGGTACACATAACTACAATAAATCAAATCAAATCAAACTTAGCACTTGTTAGGGGAGGGTGATATTGAGAAGCGTCTGGAGTGTAAAACGTGCATGTGGCAAATCTCTGGTCTGTTTTGTGCTTATTTTTTGCTGGTTTCAAGCAGCCAGACTGGGTAATACCACATTACATCACTCAGACCTCAGTGCCCTCAGACGTCGGTGCCATTTGGTGTTCAATGCCCATCAGGGCTCAGTGCCACTTGGAGTTCAGTGCCCCTCAGAGCTTGATTTCCTTTTGAGCTTGGTATCCCTCAGTGCTTCTCTGAGCTTGATTTCCTTCAGAACTCTGTCGCCCTTGGAGTTCCATGCTCATGATATTTCACTGCTCCTCGAGCATGGTGCCTTTGGAATAGATCAAAGGCGAGAGTTCTCTGTTTTGAGAACTCACCTCCTTACTCCCCAAAGCCTGTCCATCATCTAGGAGGCACAAGGCAGGAGTGTGATGGAATACTCCCCACTTGCCTGGATGAGTGCAGCTCCAACAACACTCAAAAAGCTTGACACCATCCACAACAAAACAGCCCACTTAATTGGCACTACATCCACAAACATTCACTCCCTCCCCCACCGACGCTCAGTAGCAGCAGTGTGTACTATGTACAAGATGCACTGCAGAAATTCACCAAAGATCCTCAGACAGCACCTTCCAAATCTATGACTCACCACCATCCAGAAGGACAATAAGCAGCAAATATATGGGAACACCACTCCCTGCAAGTTCCCCTCCAAACCATTCACCATCCTGACTTGGAAATATATCATTGTTCCTTCATTGTCGCTGGGTCAAAATCCTGGAATTCCCTCCCTAAAGGGCATTGTGGGCCTAACTACAACACATGGACTGCAGCAGTTCAAGAAGGCAGCTCACCACCACCTTCTCAAGGGGGTAACTAGGGATAGGAAATAAATGCTGGCCCAGCCAGCCGATGTCCCATGAGTCAACTTAAAAAGATCATGTTCCTTGCAAGGAGCCTTGCCCTGATGTGTCAGGCATGTTTGAAAACCCTGAGCCTGCTCCCGTAATTCTAAATTGTTTTCCTTTCTGCCTTAGTTCAGATTGAAAAGAGCCAGGGAGGAACAGAAGATAATTTAAATGAGCTACAGAGACCCTGGTCAGAAGTGGATTCAGTGACGATCACATTGCCACAGAGCTTGGCAATTCTACAAAGAACTACCGCAAAGGCAGAACAGGGGCATAGAGTTTCAAGAGATGTTTTTCTGATCTTGCCTTCTGTCATTCTCTGTGGAGAAAAAAAAACTGCATGCTGATGGGAGATAACAAGATGTGGGGCTGGATGAACACAGCAGGCCAAGCAGCATCATAGGAGCAGGAAAGCTTGACGTTTCGGGCCTAGACCCTTCATCAGAAATGGGGGAGGGGAAGAGGGTTCTGAAATAAATAGGGAGAGAGGGGGAGGCGGATAGAAGATGGATAGAGGAGAGGATAGGTGGAGAGGCCCACTGACTCCCATAGCTACGTGGAATACACCTCCTCCCACCCACCTTCCTGCAAAAATGCCATCCCCTATTCCCAATTCCTTCGCCTCCGCCGCATCTGCTCCCAGGATGAGACATTCCACTCCCGTACATCTCAGATGTCCTCATTCTTCAGGGACCGCAACTTCCCCCCCACAGTGGTCGAGAACGCCCTCGACCGTGTCTCCCGCATTTCCTGCAACTCATCCCTCACACCCCGTCCCCGCAATAATAACCAAAAAAGAATCCCCCTTGTCCTCACGTAGCACCACACCAACCTCCAGATCCAACGCATCATCCTCTGACACTTCCGCCATCTGCAATCAGACCCCACCACCAAAGACATCTTTCCCTCCCCACCCTTATCTGCCTTCCGGGGGGACCACTCCCTCCGCGACTCCCTTGTCCGCTCCATACTCCCCTCCAGCCCCACCACACCCGGCACTTTTCCCTGCAACCGCAGGAAGTGCTACACCTGCCCCCACACCTCCTCCCTCACCCCAATCCCAGGCCCCAAGAAGACTTTCCACATCAGGCAGATGTTCACCTGCACATCTGCCAATGTGGTACACTGCATCTGCTGTTCCCGTTGTGGCTTCCTCTACATCGGGGAAACCAAGCGGAGGCTTGGGGACCGCTTTGCAGAACACCTGCGCTCAGTTCGCAACAAACAACTGCACCTCCCAGTCACGAATCATTTCAACTCCCCCTCCCATTCCTCAGACGACATGTCCATCCTGGGTCTCCTGCAATGCCACAACGATGCCACCTGAAGGCTGCAGGAACAGCAAATCATATTCAGCCTGGGAACCCTGCAGCCCAATGGTATCAATGTGGATTTCACAAGCTTCAAAATCTCCCCTCCCCCAACCGCATCCCAAAACCAGCCCAGCTCATCCCCGCCTCCCTAACCTGTCCTTCCTCCCACCTATCCCCTCCTCCCACCTCAAGCCCCACCCCCATCTCCCATCTACTAACCTCATCCCGCCCCCTTGACCTGTCCGTGCCCCTGAACTCCTCCCTACCCCCCACCTACACTCACCTTTACTGGCTCCATCCCCGCCTCTTCGACTTGTCTGCCTCCTCTCCACCTATCCTCTCCTCTATCCACCTCCCCCTCTCTCCCTATTTATTTCAGAACCCTCTTCCCCTCCCCCATTTCTGATGAAGGGTCTAGGCCCGAAACGTCAAGCTTTCCTGCTCCTATGATGCTGCTTGGCCTGCTGTGTTCATCCAGCCCCACACCTTGTTATCTCGGATTCTCCAGCATCTGCAGTACCTTTTATCTCTGCATGCTGATGGGGTTGTTAATCAGCTGGGCGTCATTTGACCATGTTAAAGGCGGTATATGAATGTCGGTTGTTGTTGCTTGATTTTCCCCTGGACTGTGTGTCTTGTTGAAACAATCTCAACACCTCCACCTCCCCTGCAAATTTTCTGTTCCTTAAAAAGATCAGTCACCTGCGAGCTGGTGGGCACAGTGCCTGGTCTGCCCAATGTGATGGGCACGATATGCACACACCCGCCTGGCATGGCATTCAAGGCTGGGACTGTGGTTTCGGAAAGTCAGCCTCTTTTCTTTCTTTTTCTTGTTAAGTGGGCAAGTCAAACAACACATTGCAACCAGTGCAGGACTCAGATCTGTATGTGGGCCCTGACGGTTTCAATCAATGTTATTAGATGTCGGCAGACTCACTGGCAATAATAAAAAGAAAGCCCTGCAGCCTATGTCTTTATTCTGCCATCTGGTTATGATGTATGACGATGGTGCTGCAAAGATGACTCGAAGAGGTCAAAATGTTTCAGACCAGACCCTTCTGTGGGCTGTTCCCCATTACCTGCAACTTCAGAGAAAATCAATATCAGCTCCACTATACCAGCCCTGGCTTCTCGTTGTCAGTTGTGATTCAACGTTTGGTGCCCTTGCAGGGTCATTTACGGTACAGAGGGAGATCATGCTGGCTCTCTGCACAGCAATCCCGTTCCTCCCCTGTTCTATTGATTTGATTTGCCTCCAGCACCCGTCCAATCTCCTTCAGAAATCACTCACTAGCTTTTTTTGTTGTCCGAAGCTGCTGGGTAGAAATGCTTCTTCTTCACCTTCTCCTCCCCTCCCTCCACCCAGGGCAATAGGTAATGTGATGACCTGCTGGGTTTCCCATGAAGGGAGCCTCACAGAGGACAGGAGGGTGCGGGCTCCTTTCCCGAGTTCTCCTGTTATTCACTTATCAAATGCAAGATGATAACTGGATAGTAACAACCAAGGAAATGCAATTTTTTTTCTGCCTACACCCCTTGTATTCCATTTCCGCCATCTTAGAGGTTGTAACAATTTGACAAAAGTCTTTGCATCCAGGAAAATTCTCCAAGGACTGATTTCCCAACCTGGTCTACAAAATGTGCAGATGTTTCCACTCGCCTGCCTGTCGAAAATGATGTGTAGCATGTTTCCAAGTGCTCAAACTGTGCAGACACCATAATCCCCACGCGTAATCGCCAAATGCTTTTTCATTCACTCTTGTTTTCCTAAGTGAGAATGGTAAATGCAGAGCTCAACTATTTTTAGATACCAAAGCGGTTTAACGGACTGATGGCCAAATATATAGCTTGCTAGCAACATTATCAACCTCTCGTTGTCAAGCACACGTACAAAAAAAATTGATCTACTTAGGAATCATAGAATCATACAGCACAGACTAGTCCCGTCAGCCCATCTGATGTCATTGGGTTGCTGCAGTCTGGAATGCACTGGTGAAAAGTGCAGTAGATGCAGACTCGGTAATAAATTCCAAAGGGAATTGGACAATGAATGAAAATGCTGCTGGGCTCTGGGAAAGGAGTGGGATGTGTTGGGGGGTGCGGTGGGGTGGTGGCAAAATGGAATGAGAAGGCTAAAGAGCCAGTACAGTCACAACAGGCCACCTTCTGTGCTATATCATTGAATTCTACACGTGATATATACATGTACATCTCATTGTTACTTTGAGGTCAAAGTGGCACATGGTGCTACAACTCTGAAGGGACTTTGCTGGCTTTTATGGTTCTGCTCTAATCTATGTTGGGCAGGGCTTTGTGAAGATCCAGCGTAGCGATCTGGCTCAGGATTAAACTTCATGCAGCAGACACTAGTAGAGTGAATGAAGTGTTGCACCCATTCTTTGATGACGCAGCGAGTTGAAGCGTCGAATCCCTACAGGGCAGAAACAGGCCATTCATCCCATCAAGCTTGCAGCAACTGTTCAAAGAGCATCACCCTACCCTATCCCTGTAACCCTGCTTTTCCCAGGGCTAACCCACCTAGCTTGCACATTCCTGGGCACCATGGGCAATTTAGCATGGCCAATCCACCTAATGTCGACTGTGGGAGGAAACCCATGCAGACAGAGGGATATGGGCCAAATGCTGTCAAAAAGGACTAGATTAATTTAGGATAACAAGGTGTAGAGCTGGATGAACACAGCAGGCCAAGCAGCATCAGAGAAGCAGGAAGGCTGACGTTTCAGGCCTAGACCCTTCTTCAGAAATGGGGGAGGGGAAGAGGGTCCTGAAATTAATAGGGAGGGGGAAGCAGATGGAAGATGGATAAAGGAGCAGATAGGTGGAGAGGAAACAGACAGGTCAAAGAGGCGGGGATGGAGCCAGTAAAGGTGAGTGTAGGTGGGGAGTTAGGGTGGGGGTTGGTCAGTCAAGGGAAGACGGACAGGTCAAGGAGGCGGGGATGAGGCTGGTAGGTAGGAGGTGGGGGTGGGCGTTGAGGTGGGAGGAGTGGATAGGTGGGAGAAAAGACAGACAGGTTAGGGAGGCAGGGATGTGCTGGGCTGGATGCAGTAGGGGGAGGGGAGATTTTGAAGCTTGGGAAGTCCACATTGATACCATTGGGCTGCAGGGTTCTCAAGCGAAATCTGAGATGCTGTTCCTGCAACCTTCGGGTGGCATTGTTGTG
This sequence comes from Ginglymostoma cirratum, assembly GCA_024137785.1. NCBI lineage: Eukaryota > Metazoa > Chordata > Chondrichthyes > Orectolobiformes > Ginglymostomatidae > Ginglymostoma > Ginglymostoma cirratum. The sequence continues at coordinate 12,634,882 of JAHRHZ010000089.1, forward strand.
GCACTGAAGGAGGCCCAGGGTGGACATGTCGTCCAAGGAGTGGGAGGGGGAGTTGAAGTAGTTCGTAACTGGGAGGTGCAGTCGTTTGTCGTGAACCAAGCGTAGGTGTTCCACAAAGCGGTCTCCAAGCCTCCGCTTGGTTTCCCTGATGTAGAGGGGGCCACAACGGGTACAGTGGATACAGTATACCACGTTAGCAGATGTGCAGGTGAACATCTGTTTGATGTGGAAGGTTTTCTTGGGGCCTGGAATGGGGGTGAGGGAGGAGGTGTAGGGCAGGTGTAGCACTTCCTGCGGTTGCAGGGAAAAGTGCCGGGGGTGGTGGGGCTGGTGGGGAGTGTGGAGTGGTCCCTCTGGAAAGCAGATAAAGGTGGGGAGGGAAAAATGTCTTTGATAATGGAGTCAGATTGCAGGTGGCGGAAGTGGCGGAGGATGATGCGTTGGATCCGGAGGTTGGTGGGGTAGTACGTGAGGATGAGGGGGATTCTGTTTTGGTTGTTATTGCGGGGAGGGGTGTGAGGGATGAGTTGCGGGAAACGTGAGAGATGCCATCGAGGGTGTTTTCGACCACTGTAGAGGGGAAGTTGCAGTCCTTGAAAAATGAGGACATCTGGGATGTCAGAGAGTGGAATACCTCATCTCAGGAGCAGATGCGGCGGATGCGAGCGAATTAATTTAGGATATCTGCTTGGCATCGATGAGTTGGACCAAAGGGTCTGTTTCTGTGCTGTACAACTCTATGACATGGGGACAATGTGCAAACTCCACACAGATAGTCATCTGATGGTAGAAACAAACCCGGGCCCCTGGCACTGTGAGGCAGCAGTGCTAACCACTGAGCCGCCGTACCACCGGCTTTGAAAGTGTGGTGATGCAGTCTTGTTATGTATGGTATTGAGCAATGATAGCTTTTGGTGAATAGAATTGAGCGAGTATTGATCCCAGCCTGTCAGGTTGAGTAATTAGCAAAGAAGAATGAGAGGAGATCTAAGTGAGGTATTTGAGGGGATTGACAAAGTCGACATAGAGAGAATGCTTCCTCATGTGGAGCAATCTAGAACGAGAGGTCACCGTTTTAGGTCAAGGAATAGTAAATTTAAAACAGAAAGGAGGAGGAATTACTTCTCTCAAAGGGCCATGCTCAGAGACAGCGCCATTGGACTGACGCCAGTTAATCTGGGACTTTAATGGAGCAGGACTCATAGTTACAGTGCCACAGCTATTTGGGGCCTGCCTCATTCTCACCTATAGCGAGAGTTACCAGCCCTGCAACAGTATGCAGGAATTACAAATTAATCTCGAGACTTTGCCTTGAACGACTGAGATATAAACCCTCAGGACGTCAGGGAAAATTTTAAACAAACTCTCTGCATGCTTTTCTTGGGACTATGTGGGAGATAAGCTGTTTGGTTGACAGTTGGGAGCCATCAAGAGGCTGGATTTTACCAGTCCAGCTGTGCTCCTAACCTACACAGGCCAGTGCAATTCAAAATGTCCATCTGTGGCCAATGACCTCAACTATAACTGGGAATAAGTGTCAGGAAGAAAATGAATAAGGTCAAGTCATTCCTGCTGGGACACACTTTATCAATATCCGACAGAATTTATACTGAGTCATGATGCTGTGTTACCTGACGTGAAGAAACCTTCCAGCTACTTAACTGACACTTTCAATGGTATGAAAGGAATTGAGACCAATGGTGCTTATATATTATTAAGGAAAGTTCAAATCACATGGGACACATTGTAACAAGGACTAAGAAAAAGTAATAGAGAACACTTCACCCAGAGGGTAATACATTGTAAACTAACCTTCCAGGGAAGGATACAGAACAGATGGATTTGTTTTTTTTAAATTCAACAGACTTGTCTTCCTAGAGAGGGCCAAAGGACGGAGATGGACAGTTGACAGGATAAAAGAAGAATTGATATCTCGCCCAACTCTGCTCCTCAGAACTACCCAAAACACTCCCAAATCAATGAGTTGCTTTCTGAAACAGAACTCCTGTTGCTTTGCGAGGATCCGTAAGAGCCAGTCTGCACACAGCAAAGATCCCACTGACAGATGGCTGGCCAGTTCTAACTGTTTTCGGTAGAAGGAGGACTGCTGTCCAGAAGCAAGGACTCCGTTTTTTTAAACAGCCTATTTGTACCATGGGGCTCTCACTCTTCAGCAAGCCAGACCGCAGGGGCTGCAGATGTGTGCTACACCTGAGAGACACACCTTGGCTCAGTTAGTGGCAATCTTAGTTCAACAGGATTGTGAGTTTCAAATACCACTCCAGAGATCTGACCAAATAATTGAAGCTGATAGCCCTAGCACAGTAGTCAGCTCACAAATGTGCATCTCTAGAGGGGCATACATTTAAAGTGAGAGGGGAAAGATTTAAAAGGGACCTGAAGGGCAGCTTTTTCACACAGAGAGGGTGGTGTGTGTATGGAATGAACTGCCAGAGGAAGTGGTGGAGGTTGGTACAATTACAACATTTAAAAGGCATCAGGGCGTGTATGTGAATAAGAAAGGTTTAGAGGGATATGGGCCAAATGCAGGCAAATGGGACTAGATTCATTTAGGATATCTGGTTGGCATGGATGAATTGGCCCGAAGGGTCTGTTTCTGTGCTGTATGACTCTGACTCTGACTCTGACTCTGACTCTGACTCTGACTCTGGCTCTGGCTCTGACTCTATCTTGGGGACCGAAACTTGAGCAAATGCCTCTGAAAGAAAATTAGCCACATATCGCTCCGAAAGCAGTAATTATTTGCACCCAAAGCTTTTGCCTCAGAAGGATTTCCCTCATGTGCTTCTCGTAACCAGCACTCGAGGAGTCGATGAAGCTTCGAAAGAAATGATTCGATTCTTGAAAAAAAGGGTAAAACGTATACGTTTCAAAAAAGAAAAAAAATCCCCAGGCAAGCTTCTTATTGGCTGCCGTTGCGACAATGATGCTTTCGAAAGGGGTTTTTAGCCACACATGGGTGGTATGATGTGTGAGCTCCCTGGCTGAATTTCCCGTCACAGCTCAAGAAATGGCTGACTCAAATCAAATGAAATTGATGGGTGGGTGCAATCTGTTATGACTACAGCAATAATAACTGCGGTCAACTGGGTGACTTCCTATTTCCTCTCTGCACGCAAAAGATGCTTGACTATTTCTTTTCTGCTATGCAGAAACAAAGATCGAGAAACCACATCCTCTCTCCTTTCAACTACCTCCCTACCCCACTTCCACCCTTCCCCCAAGCCCATCCCATGTCCTTCAAAAAGAAAAGAGTGTGTGACCAGAAATGAAGACATGAATCTAGTCCATAAGGCTTGGAATAATGCATGAATGATCTGGCTCAGTTAGTCACTAGCACCTTCTTGCATATGCTCAATGGAGAAGAGGGTTCGGGTCAAATAGAGTTCCCACAAGATGGGTATAAGAGCTCAGTTGGATGGATAGCTGCTTTGCAATGTCAAGTGATGCCAATAATGTGGGTTCAATTCCCGCACCAGCTGAGGTTACCATGAAGGTACCTCCTTCCCAACCTCTCCGCTCGTCTGAGGCATGGTGACCCTTCACATGAACTCACTGCCAGTCATCTCCCTCTAATGAGGGAGCAACCCTCTAGAATGATGGTGATTTTACCTTCATAATGATGCAGTCCTCATTTTAAGATCGCATTCTATCCTGATTTCTCCACAATGGTCTAGAGCGTGTTGGAAAGATAACAGAAAGTTGAATGATGCTCAGAATTATGAGTGGATTTTTTTTGGAAAAAAAAACAAGGAACATGTGGCAAGGGAGAAATACACACTGTGCGTTGTGAACCCCTGGACGATTTGCGCTCCTCCGACATTCACCTCAAAAGAAACGACAACTCCTGCTCAACCTTTCCCTGGAAACCCATGATGCTCCTGCCTAGTGAAAACTTGCCGCAGCACATTAGGGCCGCTATTTCACAGCGCAGGGACATTGTTAAAAAGGTGATTTCTGGTCCTCACTTTCCCCTTTACCTCTTCAGTCAAGAAAGGGAAATAGACATAAGAAACGGAAATGAGGCTTGCGGTCAGGGGCACAGGCCAAGGGTGAGGCAGCAGTAGGCCCAAGTAAAGTTGTGCCAATGTTGGGACCAGGAGTAAAATCTGCTTCATGTACATTGATATGCCTCTTAACAGACTTGCGATGAAACTATGCAATGCCCTTTCATAAGTACAGGAGAATTCTGCATTATAATGGATAATGTGTTCTTCTTCTACCAGAGTGCAGTCTTGTGTACGTTGGCCACAAGTTGTTATTCCCTAGTCCCCCTTGGGTGACCTATAGATTAATTGCTTTGAGCACAATCATCGGACCAATTTGGGATCGGCCTAAGTTTCTTTTAATACTAACCTCTAAATGTGTCACAAAATTGTACATATTGTGCATGGAAAGGTTGACAGATAATATAAGAACATAAGAACTAGGAGCAGGAGTAGGCCATCTGGCCCCTCGAGCCTGCCCCGCCATTTAATAAGATCATGGCTGATCTTTTTGAGACTCAGCTCCACTTACCCGCCTGCACGCCATAACCCTGAATTCCTTTACTGTTCAAAAATTTATCTAGCCTTGCCTTAAAAACATTCAGCGAGGTAGCTTCAACCACTTCACTGGACAGGGAATTCCAGAGATTCACAACCCTTTGGGTGAAGAAGTTCCTCCTGACCTCAGTCCTACATCTGCTTCCCTTTATTTTGTTGCGCTGCCCTCTAGTCCTAGTTTCACCTGCTAGTGGAAACACCCCCCCTGCCTCCACCTTGTCTATTCCCTTCATAATCTTATATGTTTCTATAAGATCTCCCCTCATTCTTCTGAATTTCAATGAGTATAATCCCAGCCTACTCAGTGTCTCCTCATAATCCAACCCTCTTAACTCTGGAATCAACCGAGTGAATCTCCCCTGCACCCTCTCCAGTGCTAGTATATCCCTTCTCAAGTAAGGAGACCAAAACTGCACACAGTACTCCAGGTGTGGCCTCACCAGAACCCTATACAGCTGCAGCATAGCCTCCCTGCTTTTAAACTCCATCCCTCTAGCAATGGCAGACAAAATCCCATTTGCCTTTTTAATTACCTACTGCACCTGCAATCCCACCTTCAGCGATTCATGCACAAGGACACCCAAGTCCCTCTGCACAGCAGCGTGCTGCAATTTTTTACCATTTAAAACATAGTCCATTTTGCTGTTATTCCTACCAAAATGGATGACCTCACACTTACCAACATTGTACTCCATCTGCCAGACCTTTGCCCACTCACTTAGACTTCCTATATCCCTGTGCAGACTTCCAGTGGCTTCTGCACACTTTGCTCTACCACTCACCTTCGTGTCATCTGCAAATTTTGACACACCACATTTAGTCCCCAACTCCAAATCATCTATGTAAATTGTAAACAATTTCGGTCCCAGCACTGATCCCTGAGGTACGACACTAGCCACTGACCACCAACCAGAAAAACACCCATTTACCCCTACTCTTTGCTTTCTACTGGTCAACCAATCCTCTATCCATGCCAATACATTACCTGTAATACCGTGCAACTCTATCTTATGTAGCAGCCTTTGGTGTGGCACCTTGTCAAATGCCTTCTGGAAACCCAGATACATTACATCAACAGGTTTCCCCATTGTCCACCATGCAAGTAATGTCCTCAAAGAATTGCACCAAATTAGTTAAACATGACCCACCCTTCATGAACCCATGCTGGGTGTTCCCAATGGGACAATTTATATCCCGATGTCTTGCTATTTCTTCCTTAATGATAGATTCAAGCACTTTCTCCACGACCGAAGTTAAGCTAACTGGCCTACAGTTACCTGCTTTTTGTCTACTTCCTTTTTTAAACAGTGGTGTCACATTGGCTGTTTTCCAATCTGCGAGAACCACCCCAGAGTCCAGTGAATTTTAGTAAATAATTACTAGTGCATTTGCTATTTCCCCCATCACCTCTTTTAGTACCCTGGGATGCATTTCATCAGGGCCAGGAGACTTGTCTACCTTTCGCCCCATTAGCTTGCCCAGCACTGCCTCCTTAGTGATAAAGATAGTTTCTAGGTCCTCACCTGCTATAACCGTCTTGCCATTAGTTTTCGGCATGTTATTTGTGTCTTTCACTGTGAAGACCGACATGAAATAACCGTTTAATGTCTCAGCTATTTCCTCATTCCCAGTTATTAAATTGGCCTTGTCATCCTCTAAAGGACCAATGTTTACCTTCGCCACTTTTTTGCCATTTACATATTTATAGGAACTTTTGCTGCCTGTTTTTATATTCTGAGCTAGTTTACTCTCATAATCTATCTTACTTTTCTTTATAACTTTTTTGTGGCTTTCTGTTGGCCTTTGAAGATTTCCCAGTCTACTAGTTTCCCACTAATCTTTGCTTTTTTGTATGTGTTTTATTTTTAATCTGATACTTTCCTTTATTTCCTTAGACAACCATGGCTGGCTCTCTCTTTTCCTACAGTTCTTCCTTATCACCGGAATATACTTCTGCTGAGCACTGTGAAAAATCATTTTGAAGTCCTCCACTGTTCCTCAATTGACCCACCACAAAGTTTTTGCTCCCATTCTACCTTAGCTAACTCCTCCCTCATTCCTTCATAGTCTCCTTTGTTTAAGCACAGGACATAGGTACTGGATTTAACCTTCTCACGCTCCATCTGTATTTTAAATCCGACCATACTGAGATTGCTCCTTCCGAGAGGATCCCTAACTGTGAGATCATTAATTATTCCTGTCTCATTACACAGGACTAGATCTGGGATAGTTTGTTCCCTCGTAGGTTCCATTACATATTGTTCAAGGAAATTATCACGGATGCATTCTATGAACCCCTCCTCAAGGCTGCCATGACCGACCTGGTTTGACCAATCGATATGTAGATTAAAATCCCCCATGATAATTGCTGTTCCATTTTTACATGCATTAGCTATTTCTATGCTTATTGCCCGCCCCACCACGATGTCATTATTTGGTGGCCTATAGACCACACCTATCAGTGACTTCTTCTCCCTGCTATTCCTAATTTCCACCCAAATGGATTCAACGTTTTGTTCAGTAGAACCTATATCATCTCTCACTACTGCCCTGATATCATCCTTAAAAATCAGAGCAACACCACCTCCCTTATCTTCCTGTCTGTCCTTCCGAATAGTTTGATACCCCTGGATATTTAACTCCCAGTCATGACCATCCTGTAACCATGTCTCTGTAATGGCCACTAAATCATACCCATTTGTCATGATTTGCACTGTCAACTCATCCACCTTGTTTCGAATGCTCCGAGCATTCAGATAAAGTGCCCTTATGCCAGTTTTTGCACCTTTTTGGGTCCTATTACCTCCATTACTAACAGCTCTTGAGTTCTTCCCTTTAACTTTTTTCCTAATTTTCAATAGAGTTGAAGATTCCTCGTCACCTGCTAACTTGCTGCTTTGCCTTACATTAATTGTTATTCTCCCTCTATGCTCACCTCTCCCTTCCCCCCTACTTACTAGTTTAAAGTCCTATTAACCACCCTATTTACCCTTTTCGCCAGAACACTGGACACGGCCCTGTTCAGGTGGAGTCCATCCCAGCGGTATAGATCCCTCCTGATTCAGAACTGATGCCAGAGCCCCACGAAAAGGAAACCCTCTTTCCCACACCACTCTTTTAGCCATGTGTTTACTTCCCTGATCCTCGCCTCCCGATGCCAATTTGCACATGGCTCGGGCAGCAATCCAGAGATTATGACCCTTGAAGACTTGTTTTTTAATTTTGTTCCTAGCTTTTCATAATCCCGAGACAGGTCTTTTTTCCTACTCCTGCCTACGTTGTTGGTACCTACGTGGACCACAACAACTGGATCCTCCCCCTCCCTCTCTAGTATCCTCTCAAGCCGGTCAGAGATGTCTTGCACCCTGGCACTGGGCAGGCAACACACCATGTGGGATTCTCTATCCTGCTCGCAAAGGATACTGTCTATCCCCCGATGATGGAATCCCCTACAGCTACAATCTGTCTTTTTGCTCCCCCCTCTTGAATGGCCTCCTGGACCATGGTGCCACGGTCAGTTGATTCATCCTTCCTGCAGCCCTGTTCCTCATGCACGCAGGGAGCAAGTGCCTCATACCTGTGGGACAATGTCAAGGGCTGCGGCTCCTGTGTTCCTGTCTGCAGGGTCTCTCTACCTGCCTCACTCGCAGTCACACACTGCTGTCCCTGTCCGCCGATCGAATTAACATTAGTTAATCTACCAGGTGTGACTGCCGCCTGGAACACAGCATCCAGGTATTTCTCCCCCTCCCGGATGTGCCGCAGTGTTTGGAGTTTGGATTCTAGCTCATCAATTTTGAGCTGGAGCTCCTCAAGCAGCCAACACTTGCTGCAGATGTGGTCAGTGCCGTTCTCAGCTAGCTCCCACATCATACAGCTACATCACCTGGCCTGCCATCTCTATTTAGTTAATTATTTAAAATAATTTTTTTTTTTAGTTTTGCAGTGTTCTCTGCACCAGTAAGTTTACTCCGTTATATACTCAGACTCCAGACATATGGGTGTATTGACAGACTTGACGGTTTCTAATGTAAGATCATTGTGCTGATTTCTTTAAGCATGTTTCCTGTTCTCCTTATGGTGTAAAGCCATGAGGTCTAAGTATTAATATTAATAACCAGACAATGATTTGCAGTGTTTTATAACAGAATCATACAATACAGAAATGGCCCTTCAGCCCACCAAGTGTGTTATCAAAATATATTAAATTTACACTCAGCCCCACTTTCCCACACAAGGCCCCACAGCCTTGAATGTGATGACATTTCACGTGCTTATTCAAGTACTTTTTAAAGGTTGTGAGGTTTTTTCCCTCAACTACCCTCCCAGGCAGTGCATTCCAGACCCCCATCTCCCGCTGGTGAAAGTATTTTTCCTCAAATCCCCTCTAAACCTCCAGACTCTCACTTTAAAATGATGCCCCCTTGTTATTGACCATTTGACTAAGGGGAACAGCTGCTTCTTATTTACCCTGCCCATGCCTCTCATAATCTTATACACCTCTATCACGTTCCCCCTCAGTCTTTTCTGCTCTATAAATAACAAGCTGAGCTTATCCAGCCTCTCTTCATCGCTGAACTGTTCCATCTCAGGCAACACCCTGGTGAATCTCCTCTTTTCCCCCTACCAGTGCAGTCACATCCTTCCTACAATGTGGTGACCAGAACCACATGCAGTACTCCAGCTGTGGCCGAACCAAAGTACTGTACAGCTCCAATATAACCTCCCTGCTCTTATAATCTATACCATAACTGATAAAGGCAAGCATCTTGGATACCTTCTTAACCACCCTATTGACCTGTGGACCAGCATCCCAAGATTCCTCTGTTCCTCTCAGCTTCCTAGAGTCCTGTCATTCATTGAGTACTCCCTTGTCTTGTTACTGCTTCTAAAGTGCACTTCATTTGGGGTTAAATTCCATCTGCCATTGTTCTATATATAAATTGATTTTATCAGTCAGTTTTAGACATTTTAGTTTCCAAGTCATGTCACATTACAAAACCATTCACAGAACACGAGCTCTTTTCTTCTTTCATCCAGGGAGGTAAAATCCCAAGTTTTGTTGTTTAGATTTCATGTAAATAGTTGTAAATCTCAAATAGTGAGACAACAAGGAATCTAACCAATATGCTAACACCGTCTCACTGACACAGAGACCAAAGGGAATTTTCAGGCTGTATTTACGATGTCACTAAGACAGACAGGGAATCTTCCAACTGTAGGGTTTATGATGTCATGAAGATGCAAAAGTCAGAGGGAAAGTTCCCAGTGTTTATGATGTCTGGCCAGAGAGAATCTTGCTTACAGAATACACCTTTGTTGTGTCGTATCTCACAGCTAGTTTGCAATACACTTTTAAGAAATATGTATGTGATATCATTGCCATATCATAGCATCTGACCCGAGGGTATAAAAATTGCAGTCTCTATCTTACTCAAGCCACTGGCATCATGACACTCATAGGCAGTGCAAAAGTGTAAGCAAAATGGTCAGTACAAGCACAGCCACAGCAGGATTTGTAATTGTAATATTGTAAACAGCAGGAGCTGTAATCAGATGCGAAACAATCTTTCAGCGCTGGATTATTTGTGACTAGTTCTTCTCTTTGGCGAGCAAACAGAAGTATTGGCACATCAGGCACAAATATCCTGTTGGAGGTTGTCAAATCCCAACAAAGGCAGCTCGTGAATGCAGACAGACCAGGGTTAACTGCAGTTTCTGTTCATAAAGAAACGACTCCCAGATTCCACAAAGCACATCAAACACCATTCAGTTTCCAACAATCATGGAGACCAGCCTGGCACTTCAATACCCTGCCCCCCACCCACACAGACCTCTCTTTGACCACAACCTCCCAATATCCTCTCAGTTTAACTCTCCACCTCACATCAACACCAACCTCTCTGTCCTAGATCTCCCAGTGTCTTGTCAGTGTAACTCTCCCCCTCACTCCCACAC
>JAHRHZ010000089.1:12645414-12667106 GCA_024137785.1 Ginglymostoma cirratum
CCCCTCACTCCCACACTGACCTCTCTCTGTCCTCGATCTCCCAGTGTGCTGTCAGTGTAACTCTCCCGCTCACTCCCACACTGACCTCTCTCGGTCCTTGATCTCTTATGCCCTTCTAATGAAATGCAAGGTTAACTTGGGCAACAGCAACTCATTCTTTCATTGGATGCTTTCAAATCTCACCACGGTGTTCAACAAGTTCTGATCGTTGCTCTCTGCTCAGTGATATTGAATGTAGCCGTAATGCCTGTGCCATTCCCATTCTCATTTCCTCTCAACACATCATTTGTTTCTTTACTCGGCCCATCCATCTCTCCACAGATACTGCCTGACCTGCTCAGTACTTCTGTCTAACTTTCAGATTGCCCACAGTGTCTGCCTTTGGAGTCCATCCACAATTTCAAACAAAGTCCCAATTTGGAGATATGAACGGAGATGAAGAATTAAGGTCAGAAGTCACAGTGGATCTGCTGGTTCACACTTTGTTCAGGGAAGTGGACAGAGACCTCCCATAGTCACTTCCAAAGGGGGGAGCATGGGAATGAGGAGCGGGAGTAGGCAACCAGTCCTTCGAGCCCGCTCTGTCATTTAACATGATCATGGCTGGTTTTATCCTGGTCTCAACTCAGCTTTCCTGTCTGCTCCCCTTAGCCCTTTATTTGACTTTTCTTCAAGCTGTGGATGTGGCCATCATTGTTTAGGCTCAGCATTTATTGCCTATCCCTCATTGCCCAGACAGCAGTTAAGAATCAATCACATTGCTGTGAATCTGGAGTCACATGTCAGCCAGACTGTGTGAGGAGAGTGGATATTTTGCCCTAAAGGACATTAGTGAACCAGATGGGCTTTTTAACAACACCAAAACAAAAGCTGGCTTTAGATATCTGTTTTCTTTTTTAAAAAATGGGAGCTTTTCAATGTTATAGTCATGGAGTTGTACAGCATGGAAACGGACCCTTTGGTCCAATTCATCCACGCTGACCAGACATCCCAATCTGACCTGCTTCCATTTACCAGCATTTGGCCCATATCCCTCTCAGTTCTTCCCATTCATCTGCCCATCCAGATGCCTTTTAAATGTAATGGTACCAGCCTCCACCACGTCCTCTGGCAGTTCATTCCTTGCACACACCAACGTCTGCAGGAAAAAGTTGCCCTTAGGTCCCTTTCAAATCTTTCCCCTCTAACCTTAAACCTATGCCCTCTAGCTTTGCATTCCCCTACCCTGGGGAAAAGACCTTGGCTATTCACCCTACCCGTAACTTTCATGATTTTATAAACCTCTATAAGATCACCCTTCAGCTCCAATGCTCCAGGGAAAATAGCCCCAGCCTATCCAGCCTCTCCTTATAGCTCGAACCCTCCAACCCTGGCAACATCCTTGTAAATGTTTTCTGTACCCTTTCAAATGGTTTGAATCAAATGCACATCCTCAGAACATTAGCCCGGGTGTTCTGGATTGTTAGTCCAGTGACATGACCACCTCCACTACTAAGGGGATAGGCCAATATTATCAATAGAGGTTGATCTCAAGCCTCAGTTAAGATTCACAGCTTCAGATGGCACATAGTCACTCACCTCAATGGAGGTGTCAGAGCATGGAGACATCACCCCTACTTGACTATTTCCAGCACCTCTCCTTGTTGGTCAAGCTAGCAGAAAGACTGACGATGTCTCCCAAAGTTCCAGCAGTGCTCCCAAGGGCTCTCCCAGAGGAGGATCCAAGAAATCCCTGGCATCGTTTTAGGCTAAACCCAAGGGGCTCCGAACACTTCAGTAACACCCCACCTCCACCCACCAGTCCTCTCGAACCTTTAGGCTGACTGATTTTCTGCGCAGTTATTTCCAGTTACTAGAGGGCGAGAGTAAGATTAAACAGGTCACGTATTTCATTTCCCGGGAAAAATGTTGCACCAGGAAATCACAAGCGAGCTCTCAGTCTGTGCTGTGCTCTGCAAGTGAAAGCTGCAGTGGAACATTTAGTCCCAGTCCCATTACTCAATTCACCAAAAGCCAAAAAAAAATAGAAGTTGCTGGAGAAACTCAGGCAGCATCTGTGGAGAGAGAAACAGAGTTCACAGTGACCCTTCTTCATAACTGATAACTTAGAAAAGGTGGTATTTATGCTGATGACAGGGCATGGGGGGGGGGGGGGGGTGGTGGTGAAAGGAGTTAGTGGATAGGTGGAGACAGAGCCCAGAGAGAGAGAAAGACAGTTAGACAGACAAAGGGGTGGCTGATAGTGAGCCAGGGAAGGAGAAAAGCTGGTAACGGAGACAATGAGTAGATGAGAATGGGTTAGCAGTGTTGAAAGCAGCCCATATGATCACAAGGTCTGGGGTAAAGGACATGGGAAAAGGTGCTCAGGTTCTAAAATTATCAAACTCAATATTGACTCCCAAAGGCTGCAGAGTCCTTAAGCGGAAAATGAGATCCTGTTCTTTCTGCTGGCGCTGAGAAACAAGCCTGAGACAGAGATAAAATCCGAAAAGACTGCGGGATGCTGTAAATGAAGAACAAAAACAGAAGTTGCTGGAAAAGCTCAGCAGGTCTGGCAGCATCTGTGAAGAAAAAAATCAGAGTTAATATTTCGGGTCCGGTGACCCTTCTTCAGGACAGTTCTGAGGAAGGATCACCAGATCTGAAACGTTAACTCTGATTTTTTCCTTCACAGATGCTGCCAGACCTGCTGAGATTTTCCAGCAACTTTTTATTTGTTCCTGAGACAGAGATGTTGGCCAGGGGAATACAATGGTGTGTTGAAGTGGCAGGCACCTGAAAGCTTACAGACTTTTTTGCAGACAGAACGTGGGTATTCTGGAAAACGGTCGTCCAGTCTGGGTTTCATCTCCCCAGTGTAGGGGCGACTACACTGTGATCAGCAAATACAATTGACTAGATTGAGTGAAGTACAGGTAAAGTGCTGCTTCACCTAGAAGGTATGTCTGGGACCTTGGTATTAAGCCATATAGTCCTCCAAATGCCAGTCCCTGATCTGTGCCAACTTAAGCCAAGGCACTGACCAGCAAGAGAAGCCATCCTGAGTTCCGAACACCAGAAGCCGATCTGTCCCGCTGCTGAATCAGGCTTTGTGGTGATGCCGGCTGCAGTTAAATAGCCTGCTGCCCACTCAGCATTCTGGCTGCCATACAAAGAGCAGCCACTCAGCCAAGGGACTGGCAGGTAGCCAGTGCCCACAACTCTGCCGCAGAGGCGGAGAGGAGTGGGGGAGAGATCTTGTGGTGAAGCTGAGCAAGTTAACTAAATTCAAATCACACCCTTTACCCCATAAGAGAAAAACGGTTTTAAACTCAATGAACCACAGTTGCATCTAAATTCACAGGGCATCGAAAGCCCGATTAAAACAGGAAATGCTGTTTCTGTCTTTGCAGATGCTGAGTTAACGTTTCAGTCTGTGACTTTATAACAGAATGTTTGAAGAGAGGTCATTGACCTGAAACGTCACCCTCTCTTTCTGTCTCCACAGGTTCTGCACTTGCCAGCATCTACAGTATTTTTCTTTTGGCATTTGCCATGAGATGCTTTTCCATGTTTAGATTTTTAAATGTTTTGTGCAGTAAGCTGCCGAAAGTCCAATCTGAAAACTGGTTGATGGACACTGGAGCAGAAATGGGGGTAAAGTCAGGGTATTCTGGACCTGAGTGAACAAGGTGATCAACCAACACAGGTGGCATGGTAGCTCAGTGGTTAGCACTGCTGCCACACAGCGCCAGAGACCTCGGTTCGATTCTACCCTCAGGCAACTGTCTGTGTGCAGATTGGACATTCTCCCTGTGTCTGTGCAGATTTCCTCCAGTTTCCTCCCACAGTCCAAAGATTATGCAGGTTAGGGTGGATTGGCCATGCTATAGTGTCCAGGGATGTGTAGGCTCAGTGGGTTAGCCATGGGAAATGCAGGGGGGAGGAGAAGGGTGTGATCAAGATGCTCTTTGGAGTGTTGGTGTGGACTTGATGGGCTGAATGGCCTGCTTCCATATTGCAGGAATTCTATGGACACAGCCCCTTAACTGGTCAAGCTGACAGATTATGAAATTCACAGCATGTGGAGGACATGTTAAATCCCAGTGGGAGAATTCAACAGCATGTTAGGGAGGGAAAGAAATGTCGAACTGAGAGAGAAAGGGAATAAAAAAAGCAGAATCAAAAATGCTGGAAAAGGAGAGGGGATGTTGAAACATTTCATCTTGTACTCATCAAAGGGAACAATGATGTATACTGTATGTGAAGTGGGCACTTGCCATCCAAACAGCACCAATTTCAACAGCTGTCGAGATTTCATATTTGTACGATTCTGTCCTGGTAAGTACAAGACAAACTGCTTTGACACCATCTTTGTTTTTTAGCGATGCTTAAGAATTGAAAATCTCCAAAAACAGTTCAAACCCAAAGGAATGAGACTCCCAGTTAGTAGGGTAAGTTTCAGTGCTGGCAAGGTCAACTGACAGCAATGTCCCCTTTCAGTTTCCTTGCTGCACATCCCATGCAAGCTGTTGGCCCCTTTCAGATACCACATGTGCAGCACACTGTAAAGATATTCCAGGCAACTGCACAGTTAAAGATACCATCCATGGACTCGTACAAAGAAATTGGAGAAATTATTGGGGCCGGGTTTAATCTACAGCAACCATCCAAGTACAACGATTTCATGCTGCTTTTATAGTGGAACAGATGCCAAGATGCTGTTATTGTGAAGCTAGAGGAGCAATGGACTTTTGGACTTGGTGCAACTTTAGAACTTGTGCATTTAATTGTGCATCTGCTTGAAATTGCGCACCTTCCAAACATAAATAATAATTGGCACTTGCCCCACCGTTATTCTGAGGGTAAATTATGAGCTAATCACATTTGTGGGTGATAACTCATGATTGCAACATTTCAAACACTGCCCTGAGTGAGCACCTTCATCATCACACACAACAATGGGTTCTCACCCCATGGTTTGCGGGAGGCATCCTGTTGCTGTACAAAATACAAACTTATACAGCGAAGAACAACGCTGGCGGGTTTTCAAAGATGTGAAGTTGAAATTCTGCTTAAAGAGAGTGCCTCACTGATACTACAGTCTCGTGCAGAGCACTATTAGGCCAATGCTTTTCTTGTCTTCAGCCGTCAGAAACTATTTGTGTGGCAGAAGCAAAGCAGTCCTCCCTTTTATCCATATACCATTCTTTACAATAGCTTTCAATTACCAGTCCATGTACTTTTCACCTCTAGAATCTTAGAATCCCTACAGTTCAGAAAGGGGCCATTTGGCCCAGCGAGTCCACACTGACACTCCAAACAGCATCCCACCCAGACCCAGCCCCTAGCCTATCTCTATGACCCTGCATTTCCCATGGCTAATCCACCTAGCCTGCACATCCTTGGACAATTTAGCATGGTCAATCCACCTAAGTTACACATCTTTGGACCATGGGAGGGAACCAGAGCATTCAAGGAAACCCACACAGACATAGGGAGAACATGCAAACTCCACATAGACACTTGCCCAAGTGTAGAATCAAACACGGGTCCCTGGTGCTGTGAGGCAGCAGTGCTAACCACTGAGCCACCATGCCACCTGTCAGACTGTCTGTCTTTTCTCCTGTCCTCATTCCCAACAGTTGGGGCATAAGCACGGACCAATCCAAAGAGTTGTTCTGGTTTGCCATTGGTTTCTGCAGGGTGGCTGACCTGGAAACTCTCCCACCTTTACTGCTGGAAGAACTTACCGATTGACTGAGCTGAAGGAGTTTTTGAAGAAGGCTCACTGGTCTCAAAATGTTGACTCTGTTTTTCTCTCTCCACAGATGCTGCCAGATCTGCCGAGTTTCTCCAGCACTTCCTGGTTGTTCCTTGTTCTTGTAGGCCAGTCCCCTTGCAACCAGCACGCCATTTACCTTCGTCATTGCTTGCTGAATCTGTTATGTGCTCCCTATTCTTGCATTAGTCCAGTGTGTGACCTCCTTATTAGCCCTCTCTGCTGCTCATTGCAAACAGGCGACAACCACATTTGATTCGATTTGATTTATTATTAATGTCAAAATCGATTTCACAAACAAGCTTGACAGTTTGTTTAGAGAATGCTGGCTGCTTTTAATGGCAAATGTTTTTCAGAAAATTTATTATGACACAGAACATCACAAAATACATTATTAAAATAAATATTAGTAAAACATTAGACATTGAGAGAAGGAGGATATTTACAAAATATTACATGTAATCAAGAACTTGCATGGAAACAATAGCGACTCGGTGTATATTTAAATAAACAGGACAATGATTTTAGATGAGACAAGCTATTAACTGGAACCTAGAAGTCATGCTGTGCAGTTACTGTACAAGTCCTTAACATATTTGTATTAAATTCCTTTCTCTGATAGTAAGATAGAAAGCAAAGAGATGAATATGAACATGTTTAAGGATTTGTAGCATTATCTCTAAACAGTCAATGACTGTTCTATGGCTAACTGACATGCACTATCTCTTGGCAACACTGGGGGTGAATCCTCAGCCGGATGGGATTTCAGAAGGGCGCAGTGATGGAGTGTCAGAATGGGCAGGTCAGAGGGCAAAGCTAAATTTGTCCTTGGTGGTGGGAGTGGTGGAATCAGAACAAATCAGGAACACGAGAAGCACCACAACATTAAGAATTTCAGCTGGCAATGCTCAAGATGCAGAACTTGCTAATGGGTTTAGGAGCCTAAGTCAGAAATGAGTGCAATCGGGAAGTGAATATGTTCATTTAAGAAGGCTGCCATAGCCACCTGAAAAAAAAGGCCCAGACAAATTTAGCTCCGACCCAAACTACCTCACTGGCTTCACTGCTCAATTGGCAATTGCTCTAGGCCCCTAAGACCTCAGGGTAGTAGCTTTAGATCCCATTCCTCCAGTATGTGTAACTAAATGCCTGAACACAATTTAGCTTAAGAATATCTTCCTATGCCATTAAACATGTAACATAAAAATCAAGGTGATCCTTTTTCTGTCAATGATAAAATTGCCATTCCATTGTGCATCTCCATCTGGCATAAGATGTTACTTCCTTATGATACAAAGAATTTCTAAAGCTCTTTGGAACAGGCAGTCACTTGGTTCAATAAAGCCTATTCCGCCATTCAACTTCATCTCAACTGATCTTTATCTCAAAACCATCAAGCCACCTTGGTTCCACATGCCCCAATTTCCACATGTAGCATAAAACTGTCAACTTTTGACTGAACACAAAAGGTATCTCTCTGAAATTGAACCACAGCCAGCTTCTATCTTTGTTTTCTTCTTTGAAGGCACAACGCTTAAAGTGTCGTTAAAGTAATTTCAGGCTTAAAATCTGGCTACATTTGGTTTGTAATGCCAATAATGCAATGGCAAGCTCCCAACAAATGCCTCCGGCTAAGGGAAAACTGACTATGTCCCCACAAGCAGCATCACTTTGTAATGCAGTGAAACTAGCTCAAGCACTGCTCAGTTGGCTGGACAGCTGGTTTGCAATGCACAGTGATGCTGACTGCAGGGGTTCAATTCCTGCACTGACCAAGATTACTATGAAGGTCTCTCTTCCTCAACCACTCCACTTGCCTGAGGTGTGGTGACCTTCAGATTAAACCACCACGGGTTGTGTCTCTCTCTCTCTCTCTAATGTGAGAGCAGGACTATGGCAGTATTTGCTTTAATAATACCTGCCTCAAGGTGTTCAAAGCTGAACATAGTACATGGTCTACACTGGAATGCGTGAGCAGTTACATCTTGGAATATCTTGCAATCATGTCACTTTTTTTGTTTCAATTTGGACGTTAGACTGCGTCACGGGATATTGTTTCCACTTGCAGTGCAGTTCAAGAATTGAATGTGAGCTAGTCAACCCTAAATCCAATGACAAATTCAGGATTATGCTCTTTCTCAGAGAACAATCTGAAAGGGAGATTCGCTACCACTATGAGTGGTAGAGGTGAATAACATGCATCCATTCTAAGAGGAAGGGGAATAAACACGATGGTAAAAGGGCTGAGATGAACAGGGGTGGGATCAGGATTGTGCAGATTGAGCTAAATGCCCTGCCACTTATAATCCTGGTCTGTAGCATGTGTGGAGGTATCCACAAATTTCAGCTGTTGGGGACCATTCTGGTTTTGGTCATTGTCTGTGAAGGTCAATGTTCAGCCCCAGCACAAAGCAGAGGTGGTAACGGTATCCTCAGTATTCAGAATTCAAAAAAAAAAGACTGAAAGCAAGTATAGCAAAGGGAATGAGAACACATAAACATTGCTTAAAGGAGACTAGAAGCTATTTATTTTGCACTGAGATGGGGGTGTTGATTGGTTGGGTCTCCATTGGCATTGCAGCAAGAACAGTTAATTGTCAATCTTCAGTCTCAGACCAGGCAAGGAGATTTGGATTGGTCAGGGGGTTTCCATGGGGATGCAGCAGAGTTTGGCTGTCTCCATGACATCCTTCTTTCGCAAAAGGTACAATGTTTGTATGAATTTCTTCTCCTGACCAATCAGAATCTGCGCAGGCATGATGGGCTGAATGGAATCTTTCTGTGCCGTAGCATTTCTGTGGAGGCTGAAAGCTTCAACCTCAGGTCTCTTTTTAGCAATGTTTCAATGTGAGCAAAACAGAGTTGGCTGGACAAAGACAACTATTTCTTACTGTCTGAGCTTAGCCAAGCCAATAATAAGGGACTTGTATTTACATATTGCCTCTCATGACTTCAAGACACGTCCTAAAGTGCATCACAGCCAATGAAGTACTTTGGAAGTGGAGCTACTGATATCATGCAGGAACACCAGCAGCCAATTTGCACGCTGAAAACAGCAATAAGAGTGAGAGTTTTAGCAGCTGATCAGCTCCGGAGGAACACTGGGGAGAACCTCCCTGCTCTTCTTCCCGATTAAAGCCACAGGAGCCTATGTGTTCATGGAGAGGGTCAATGAGACCTTTGTTTAATTTCTTGTCTGAAAGCACCTCTGGTAATGCAGAACACCCTCAAAACTAAAACTATGCGTATCAGCCTCTGTTTTGTCCCAAGGATGGGTTTTGAACTCATCTTTCTATCTCAGAAGAAACAATGCTGGTGTTTGAGCCATTTGGGTAATAATGGTAATACCTACTTGGCTGATAGAGTCATGCAGCACAGAAACAGCCCAACTCATCCATGCCGACCAGGTTTCCTAAACTGAACTAGTCCCATTTGCCAGTGTTTGGCCCCTATCCCTCCAAACCCTTCCTATCCATGTACCCATCTAGGTGCCTTTTAAAGTTGTAATTGTACCAGCCTCCACCACTTCCTCTGGCAGCTCATTCCATACACACACCACCCTCTGTGTGAAAAAGTTGCCCCTCAGGTTCCTTTTAAACCTTTCCCCTCTCACCTTAAACTCTAGTTTTGCACTCCCCTACCCGGGGAAAAGACTTTGTCTATTCACCTTATCGATGCTTCTCATGATTTTATAAACTTCCAAGTTCACCTCTCAGCCTCCTACACTCCAGGGAAAAAAGTCCCAGCCTATCCAGCCTCTCCTTATAACTCAAACCTTCCAGTCCTGGTAACATCCTTGTAAATCTTTTCTGCGTCCTTTCCAGTTTAATAACATCCTTCCTATAGCAGGGTGACCAGAATTGTATTCAAAATTCCAAATGTAGCCTCACCAATGCCTTGTACAGCCGTAACATCATGTCTGTAATGGGCTACTCTGGCTCCTTAAGCACCAAAAAGAGTTTTGTTTGGAAATTTGGAGGCAGGTAGGTTGCTTGACATTGCAAAAAGTTAGCTCCTGTCTGCCCTTAAAAAGGCACAAAAATTGGCAGCTTTAACACCAATTGTTGCCAAAATACAAGCTGTGAGTATTACCCTTCACTCAACACTTGCTGAATTCCTCAGTTACCACCAGGTGTTATACACCATCAGGCAAAGTTTAAACAAAGATCGATGGCCTATGGCAGCTGGTCAGAGGCCTAGCCTTCAGGCCTTAGCCATTCATGATAATGTGCAAACCTAATCTTAATTAGATTAGCGCCAATCTGAAGCAGGACACAGCCATCCTTCAGCCAACCTATTGTTTCATGTTACTGACAGGCTTCCTTTGCATCGACAGCTTTCTGATTTTAGCCTGTCACATCTGATGTTGACATCCTCCCCAACAGCCGCTCCCCCCACCCCCTCCCCTCCACATGCTTCCTGCCTTGACTACATTTCAAATTGTGAAAGATTCGAGTCTGAAAGCAGACAGTTCCCACACCATGTCCTGTCAGTAATATATTTCTTTTCTGTGTAACCAGTGTCTGTAGGCCTTTGTGGTCACTGCATAGAGGAACGGCTGCAGGACTATTTATACAGCAGCTCTGTCAGTCAGTAAAAACCTATTTAAAGACACAGTGACTTGGTCAATTCGGTTGCCACACTTTTTTAACCCCTTCTCTCCTGCAATACTCAAGCCCTTACCATGGCTGTACCTGCTGCTTTGTGTCATGGATGTTACTCAATGGAGGGGATCGGTTAGCTCAGATGGCAGGTTTGCAATGCAGCATGATGCCAACAGCATGGGTTCAATTCCTACTGAGGTTACCATGAATGACTCTCCTTCTCAACCTCTCCCCTCACCTGAGGCGTGGTGACCCTCAGGTTAAACCACCACCAGCCATCTCTCTCTCTCTAATGAGAGAGCAGTCCTATGGTCTGGTAAGACTTTGCTTTTATTCATAGAGTCATAGAGTTATACAGCATGGAAACAGACCCTTTGGTCCATGCTGACCAAATATACTAAATTCAAATAGTCCCATTTGCCAGCATTTGGCCCATATCCCTCTAAACCTTTCCTATTTATACACCCATCCAGATGCCTTTTAAATGTTGTAATTGTACCAGCCTCCACCACTTCCTCTGGCAGCTCATTCCATACACGCACCACCCTCTGTGTGAAAAAGTTGCCCCTCAGGTCCCTTTCCCCCTCACCTTAAATCTATTCTCCCACCCTAGGGAAAAGACCTTAGGTATTCAATCCATGATCTTTGTGGAATCCCACCTGATCCCACTGTTTGAGACAAAACAACTCATTTGATCCAAAAAAACAGATCAAGGCTGTGGGAGCTGCAAGCTAAGTATACCCAGGTTTCTCACTGTCTCTTGCTTTCTCTTTGAGACTGTATTTGGGATACAACTGGATAGAGAGAAGTTCCTCCCCATGGGATTGGTATCCATTGGGTTCGCAGGCTTGGAATGGCTGCAACTGGGCTCAGAGCAGATGAAAATCGGGAAATCACCGTGTAAGAGTTGAAAAAGCTGCTCTTGAAAAGCCATGCCATGTGGACTGGCTGCACAAATTTATACCAGCACAGGTTTGAAGGTTGGTTAATATTCTGGATGTATCATTGCTTGTGTTAGCATGGGAACCTCCATTCAACTGAAACAGCCTGTAATATACTGAACTTGCTGTCAAGTCTGTCAATGTACAATGTGTTGCCGAAGGCTGGAACACAGACTGGTGGCTAGGTTAGGAAGATAATTTCATGGCAAACCATTTTGGGAGCCTTTTGGGCTTTTCTGAAACTGCCGCTCTGCCACCACCATATCAGTTGGACCAATAGCCATCCTGATGGAAAGACACAAGTCCATCTCTTGGGTGTGTCACTGTCACTCAACTCAAAACCCAGATGGTGCAGTTAAGGCTTTTGTGGGGAATATGGCTTCAAATCCTACCACAGCGACTGGTGGAATTTAAATTGGATGAATAGATCTGGAATATAAAGCTGGTCTCACTAACAATGATTGTGTTACTGTTGGAAAAGCCCCACCTGGTTCACTGTATGGAGAAGGAAATCTACTGTCCTTACCTGGTCTGGTCTGCACATGACTTTGGCTGTCAGGGAGTGTTGGTGGGGGGTGAGGGGTTGCGGTCAGACGGGGGCGTAGAATTCAACCCACAAACAGATCAGAGTGACGGGATAGACTCAAGGCTGAATGGCTTGCTTCTGCTCTGTTTGAGATGTAGAGTGAGATAAGATTCAATTTGGGCAAAGGTGGAACTGAGACTCTGGAGTGACGTCAGTCATAGCCCGCATGACAAATCGCCTTACAATGCCCTGGAGCTGTGAAGAAAGTGGTGGCCAGGCTCAAAGAACCATAAACTCCACGCTACAGCCAAAACAAAACCAAAACACAAAGAGTTTCGCCAGCGGCGACTGAGGACGGGTTTGCTTCGATAGATGAGTGCCCTAGTGCATGGATGGCAATGCCCGCAGCTTGAGGAATGCCTCGCCAGGCAAGGTACCAAGATAGCTTCTGGCACCAGAGGAAGTGCCCCCCACCGCCCCCCGCCCCACCCCATCCGCCCGCCTACCCCTGGGCGGGAGTCTGTCCCTTTGGGTGAGATAGCATCACAGCGTGACGTGGCACAGCAAGAGGCCATTCAGCCCACAAGACCCGTGCTCTCTCTTCAGCAGAGCTGTCCAATTATTCCCACCCTTCCCTGTTTGTGGAAAATGGGAGCAGGAGTAGGCCAGTCAGCCCTTTGAGTCTGTTTTTTCCCTGTAGCTCTGAAAGTTTTCTCCCTTGCAGTTAAAGGGGTGGCAGGAGAGTAACAATTGGAAGACAATTATTAAAGGACTGTTTTATATATGGACACAAGTGAAGGGAACTGTTCTCTCCCCTACCCACCCAACACTGGTTCATTTGAAAGGTCAAAATAGTTATACTTAAATCTTACAAACCCCTCCCTTCCCCAAAGTCAGCGCACAAACTGCAAAGTTTGCTTTTTGAAGGTGTTGATACTGTCTCCAACTGGCTCCTCAGGCAGTTCTGTGCCACCTATCTGCTGTTCACTATGCAAAGACTTGAAGTCAAAGCACTTTGGTACCCTCGCCTTTTGGTAATCCTCCAGGTGGTGGCTGTTCCATGTGATTTTAGTGGCAGAATCAGGGAATCACAATAAATAAAGATGCTGCCCCTCGGCCTACAATTGGCTTTCTTCCTCTTCCACAGAACGGTTGAGTCCAGGGATATACTTCAGCAGCCTCTTCCTCAAGCTTTTCCTCCTGGACTTCCTCGGCAGCGTTCCAAAGGCGCTCTGGTTGTTGCCTTTATCCCAAGTGGAAGAGGAGACTCCATTATGGCCAGCCTTGGCACTTACGCTCCTTGTCAGCAGCTTCTTGGCAAGTACCACCTCGCTGCCATGGCTGTCGTCGCTGCCCATGTCCAACGGGTCAAAGATACAAGTTTGATAAATGGGCTCATCTTCGCCCTCCATGGCACTGCTGCGGGTACTGCCACCGGAGCCGGGCTGCCTCTGGGCTGAAGGGCTGAGGTAGTGTGTTTGGCCACAAAGGCTGGCTGTCACCGATTCGAAAGCGTCATAAACACTTGGATCTTTTGACACAATGCCTGGAGAGAGGGCAGAAACACCAGGCAGTGAGGTCGACAGACAAAGAGGGTTTGCCACTTTTATGCTGGTACTCGGGGCTCTGGGAGACTGGCACACTTCCGCTCACGCAGCCAAGTCCAGTTCCATTATCCTCGTGACAGACTTGCAGAACCAGTCTCTCCACTGGGTCTACATATCTGCCATTGAATCAAGGAAACCAGCATTGGCAGAGTGCGCGTAGAGTGCCAGCTTACAAGACAAAGCCCTTCGCTACAACGGGCATCTTAAAGGAGTGGACATGGTGGTCCTCAAATAGGTGCCAGGGACACCATGCCAGGCCAGACTTAGACCACTGGGCACAAGTGTGCAGGCAACGAAGCCCTTTGGTACTACCTATGTAAGTGCCTGTTCTTTGCCTATGAGCCAAAACAGTGAGAATCAGCAAACTACATGGGACTTAGAGTTATTCCAAAGTCAAACGTCAAAACCAGATGCCAGGTGTGTGACCAGCTGGACAGGAAGTGAGGTAATCCTGCTGTTTTATAAGACATTGCCTGCAATTAGACCTTAGGCTGTTACATGCCACTCCGATCACCAGAAGAGAAAAACAAGATTGTAAAGAATGGAGAAGACAGTGAGCAAAAAGATTGAAGAGTTGGGAGGATTGGATTGAGGAGTGGAGATTGAAGGGAGGGTCAAGAGGTGACCGAATAGTGATGAGGATTCTATTGATCAGGACTTCCCAAACTTTCTCCCAACTGTGACCCAGCTTTCCAGGCTTGAAAATGGTTGCAATCCTTCAGCAAGATTGCAGTGGGTGCAGGGGGAGATAAAAAGGCCTGGGATAGCAGGGAGAGTGGAACTGGGAGAGCAGCAGTAAATGATGGTGGAGCTCCTAGGCGGCCGTTTCTGCCTCAGACTTCATATCCATACAATTTCAGCATGCGACCCCATTTTGGGTGCTGACCTATACTTTTGGATACCCTGCTACAGGCATGAGATAATGTGTAATGTAATAAGCTATCCAGGACTGTCCAACCAGGGGACATGGGGTTTGTTTGATGGATTAGGGGTGGGGATGTGCTAAATTCCAAGCTAATCTGCGGAAAGAGTATCTCAAACTGTCAGTTGATACAGCCGATTCATTTGGGAGCTGGTGGAAAGAGTGGGATTGGTTCACTCAAAGGTGATTTTTTTTCAGGGTGCAATTTGACAACTGTTATCAATTGTCGGAAAAACCCATCAGTTTCACTATTGTCCTTCAGGGAAGGAAATCTGCCATCCTTGCCTGGTCTGGCCTACATGTGACTACAGACCCACAGCCAATGTGGTCGACTCTTAACTGCCCTCTGAAATGGGCAAGCCACTCGATTCAAGGGGCATTCACAGATAAGCAGCAAATGTTGGCTTTGCCTAGTGATGCCCATGTCCCACGAAAGGCTGGAGAGGAACAGACCATTTTGTCCCATTGTTTCCAAAGTCTTCCATCTCCTTATGTCATGTCTCAGTCTATTGTGGATTAGCTGATGGCAGTTCATTGCAATCATTAATCAACCACCTCCATTTATGGTTGAGCCATGAGACCACAAGATGGTAGGTGAACTAGATCCGTTCTGGTCTTCCTTTGTCCTTTGATCTGAGGATGTCACAGTAAAGTCTGATCATACCAACCCACTCACACTTTCCAACATGGCAGCCCCTCCCCACCATTTTCCTGAGGTTTGGGGGTGGGGTGGGGCTATTGTAGTTCCATTCCCATTGCCAACCTCAAATTGAACAGGACAGACGAGGGCTGAAAGCCAGAATGGTCTCAACTGAACAACTTGGTTTGCAAAATCTGGGCACTGCTTGGCGTACTGCACCCTCTGGCAGGTTAACGCCCTCATATCAACGAGCTGGTGAGGAGCTGGGTTCAACTCAAGACAACAGCCGCTTGCCCAGTCGCTGGTTGGGGCAACAGGATAACTGAGAGCTAATCATTGCAGGGCACTAGAATGGCAAATACAGATGGCTTTAATTCAAATGGTTGGAACACATCCTCAGGAGGCTTTCGATAAAGATAAGAGCTTAGCATGTAATTAAAGCACATGCGATTGGTGGTAGTGTACTGACGTAGATAGAGAGCTGGTTGGCAGATACAAAATACAGAGTAGGAACTAACAGGTGTTTTTCCAAGTGGCAGGCACTGACTAGTATCACAGGGATTAGTGCTTGGATCCCAGTTATTCACAATATATACTAATGGATTAGATGAGGGAACTCAATGTAATATCTCCAAATTTGCAGATGACACGAAGCTGGGTGGGAGGGTGAGCTGTGAGGAGAATGAAGAGATGTTGCAGTGTGATGGAGTGAGTGGGTAAATACATGGCTGGTGCAGTATAATGTGGGTAAATGTGAGGTTATCCATGTTGGGAGCAAAAACAGATCAAGATTATGATCTGAACGGTGATAGATTGGGAAAGGGAGAGGTACAATGACACCTGGGTGTCCTTCTACACCAGTCACTGAAAGTCAGCCTGCAGGGGCAGCAGGAGGTGAAGAAGGTAAATGGGATGTTGGCCTTCATAGTGAGAGGATTCGAGTACAGGAGCAGGGATGGCTTGCTGCAAACGTACAGGACCTGAGGGATACCACACCTGGAGCATTGTGTGCAGTTTTGGTCTCCTTATCTGAGGAAGGATGTTCTGGTGATGGACGGAGTACAGTGAAGGTTTACCAGGACTGACGTATGAAGAGAGACTGGTTCAGTTCAGACTGTATTCACTGGTGTTTAGAAAAAATGAGGGGGAATCTCATAGAAACCTATAAAATTCTAACAGGACTAGACAGGATAAATACGAGAAGGATGTCCCTGATGACCGGGGAGTCCAGATACAGGGTAGGCCTTTTAGGACTGAGATGAGGAGAAATGTCTTCACCCAGAGAGTGGGGAACCTGTGGAATTGTCTGGCACAGAAAGCAGTGGAGGCCAAAGCATTGAATGTTTTCAAGGAGTTAAATATAGTTCTTAGGGATAAAGGGATCCAAGGGTATGAGGAGAAAGTGGGAACAGGGTATTGAGTTCGATGATCAGACATGATCATTATTGAATGACAGAGCAGGCTTGAAGGGCCGAATGGCCTACACCTGTTCCTATTCTCTATGATTCTGTGCTGGTGTTGTGCACAGGCAGTACCCGGTCAGTGGTGTGCATAAAATAGAATGATTAGCAGAGGGCAAAGGACAAATGGCTGAAAATGCACATGAAAATGCAACAAGTGAAAGAAGAAAAAGTTGCTGGAATTCTGAAGGAGACCACGTGGGGGGGGGGAGGGGAGGGCATTGGTACCAGTTTATGTTCAAGTATTCAGCGAGCCATGTGCAATGCTGTGCCACCGCGTGTGCTGTCACCTTGTATTGTAGCCTGGCACCTACATTCAGCAAATGCCGTAGACCGTTTGCCATTGCCATGGGCATTGACGACAAAGGCATGTTAAGCGCGCCAACTTTTGCGGGCCATTTTCGCGCCTTGTTCCGATGCCAATGCGGCGTTCAGCTCTCCAACATTGCAGGGTAAGTGGAGCAGATTGCTGCATAATTATGGGGGCATTTAGACAGAGCAGGGGAGTGCAAAGAAGATGCCAGCTGCCATGCTTTTCTTATTAAAAAAGGCTTCTCAGTTGTAACAGCCACTGCGCATCACGCTTGGGCCAATCACATTGGCACCAATGTGCCCGCTACAGGCAGTGGGCATTGTACCTGAGCCCTGCCAAACTGCCCACCAAAAAGGACTGTATGCAGTGATCTTATCGTCTGCGTGACAGTCCATTAAAATGTTCAAGCTGAGCAAAATCCTTTTAAAACTGTCCCCATCTTTCCTGCTAAAAGATTGCATGAATAAGATCCAAGGGGGCAAACTAGGGAAAATCCTAGGTTTGGACTTAGTCACAGGTGGCCCCTATGCCAAGACGAGGAACCCGTCAAAAGCTTAATGCTATTTATTTTGCAGTCAGTGTGTTTATTTGGTGGTGACTGTAACCCAGGACATGACACTCCACCAAGAAACCAAGTTCGCCAGTTCTATAAAACCTGAACTCCACACCTAAGGTAGCTTGGTCACAGTCAACAGAAGACCACACATCTCCCTGTTCCTGGACGCTCCCCCTCCCCACCATGAAGAAGAAAGTGAGGAGGTCACTTACCGTGTACCAGTCTCTGTTCCTGAACCATGAGGGACCTGTACTCCTCCCATTTCTCCTGCAGTGTTTGCTGCAAAATACAAACAGCAGTGAGCCTGTGAGAAATCATGGACCCAGTCTGAAAAGATGCCACAATCAGAGGTGCCAGAGCCCTGAGGAGATAATGGCTGGGGGTAGGGGGTGAGTGGGGAGGGATGGTTCAGGAGCAAGTCCCCCCAAACAAAATCTGAAACAACAATTTCCATTCCAATAGCGCCTTCCGCCAACCTCAGGGCATCCCAAAGCACTTTACAGTCAGTGAGATGCCATTGAAAGGTGTTCACTGTTGTAATACCAGCAAACAGCAAGCCCCTATAAACAGCAATTAGGTAACGACGAGAAAATGTGTTTTGTGATCTGTACAAGAAAACAAAAGAAAGAACTGCAGAAGCTGGAAGTCAGAAACAAAAACAGAAATTGCTGGAGAGCTTCAGCAGGTCTGGTAGCATCTATGGAGAGAGAAAGCAGAGTTAACACTTTGGGTCCAGTGACCCTTCTTCAGAACCTGTTCCCGAAATGGACCTGAAATGTTAATTCTGCTTTCTCTCCATAGATGCTGCCAGATCTGCTGAGACATTTTTCCAGCAATTTCCATTTTTGGTCTTAACTTTTTCGTTTTGTTGTTTGAGGGACAAATATTGGCCAGGATGTCAGGGGAAAAGTCCCTTGCTCTTCTCCAAATTGTGTTAATGGGATCGTTTTATATCTATCATAAAAAGCATGATGGGATCTCAGTTGAACATGGTATCCAAAAGATAGTACCACCAACAGAGCTGCCCTCCTTCAGCACTGCACTGGAGTGTCAGCCTGGATAATTGTTCTCTGGTTTCTGGACTAAAACTGTCTGGTACCTCAAACCCTCAGCCCACTTGATCAAAGAATGAGGTCACGCACAGGAAGCCCAAGATGCAGTTATACAAAACTCTGGTTAGACCCCACTTGGAGTACTGCGTGCATTGCACCTGAGGAAGGATGGGTTGGTCTTGGAGGAAGTACAGCATCGGTTTACAAGGATGATCCTGGATTTCAGGGGTTAAGTTATGTGGAGAGATTATACAAATGAGGCCTGTTTTCTCTAGAATTTAGAAGGATAAAGGGTGATCTGACCGAAGTCTTCAAGATAGTGACAGGGAAGATAAAGGTAAACTATTTCCACTGGCTGGGGACTCTAGAACCAGGGGCGTAGTCTGAGTTTGTGAATTTTGCCCTTTCATTCGATGATCGTGGTCCCCATTAAGTAAATGCTCTGAGGCCCAAAACACAGCAAGATGCCACTTACCTTCAGATACTGCAGTCTGGTTTCTAACTCAGCCCGCCTGATAGAGGTTCCATACACCGTCTCCAGCCTGTCAGTGTGGGAATGTATCAGTTAATTGACTTTTCAAAATGCATTTTCTCTCTTCGCCTCTACTTATTCTTTGGCAGCTTTTCCACTGACTCTATCTCAACACTGGCATTAACCCACCGTCTTCCTCTACATAATGCATTGCTTCCCAGTTCACTGCCAACTCTGTGCCATGACTAGCCATTGAATTGCAAACAACATGGTGAGATATCTGCCTCTGTCCATTCGTCGCCAAGGGGACTCTCTCCCAGCTGACGTGGCCTCCAGTGATCCCATGTGGACAGGAAATTTGCCATGTGGCTCACACCAATGCAGCCATGAGGCATTTTGTTACACAAGGTGGTACCGAGGTACAGAGACTTGGTTCTTAGTCTGTTTCAACTGATCCTAGCTGGAGTGGTGAGAAAGGTTTGGATGCTCTGAAATTATATACAGGAAAGACCAAAGAGCCAGGATCCAGTACTTCTTTTTTAATAATCTGTTCATGAGATGAGGGCATTGCTGGCTGGGCCAACATTTATTGCTTATCCCTAATTGCTCAGAGGGCAGTTAAGAATCTACCACATTGCAGCGGGTCTGGAGTCACATGTAGACCAGACTGGGTAAGGATGGCAGAAGCAACACAGTGTAGAGCTGGACAAACACAGCAGGCCAGGCAGCATCAGAGGAGCAGGAAAGTTGACGTTTCGGGTTTCTTCTGAAGAAGGGTCCCTGACCCGAAACATCAACGTTCCTGCTCCTCTGATGCTGCCTGGCCTGCTGTGTTCCTCCTTCTCCACACTGTGTTATCTCTGACTCCAGCAGTTCTTGCTATCTCTGGGTAAGGACGGCAGTTTCACCAGAGAACCAGACGAGTTCTTCCCACCATCCACAATGGTTTCATGGTCATCATTAGACTCTTAATTCCAGACACTTATTGAAATTAAATTCTACCATCTGCCATGTGGGATTCAAACCTGGGTCCCCAGAGCATTACCTGGTTCTCTAGATGAGCAGTCCAACGATAATACCATGAGGCCATCATGTCCCCTTGATTGATTGTGATCTGGTGACATCTCCCGCCCCCTGTTGGAAAATGCATACGTACCAAAATTTGATGAGGAATACAAAATAATGAGGCAGTGGCCCAGTGGTAATGTTCCTGAACTAATAATCCACAACGCTAGGCTGATGTTGTGGGGATATGGGTTCTGTTCCCACCATGGCAAATGAATTCAACTTTTATTTAAAAAACTGGAAGGGAAAAGGGAGTCAAATGATAACCATGTAACCGTTTGCTGACTGTCAGACCGTCTGGTTCACTTAATGTCCTTCAGGAAAGAAACCTGCCATCCGTACCTGGTCTGGCCTACATGTGACTCCAGACCCACAGCAATGTGGTTGACTCTTAACTGCCCTCTGGGTAATTAGGAATGGGCAATACCTGCTCAAACCAGCCAGTGACACACACGTCCCGTGAATAAATTACAAAGAAGCTTGTGGTTAGGCCCATGTATGATAATGATTCCTTGAGGGTTGTCATGGAAACCAACCTCAGCAAGAATGAGTACATTCAACAAAAGATGGAAGAGAAGACTAACATTTTTCAACACAAAATGTCATTTCAATATTGATGAGGAAAAACAGTGTGACTCAGAACCAACTTGTAGAAACAGGACACACCAAGAGACTATCTACGGGCCTGGAGGGCTGCCTTTTTCCACGCCCATGCGACCATTGAAATTCTACTGGTCGGGAAATAATTACTAGCTTTAGAATGAACCCAAATATTGTGTCACTTTTTTTTCTGTTAGATTACCTCAGGATATTTCCTGACGACTTGATGAGATCCACAATATCTCGATGACGGAATCCAGACACAAGTGTCCCATTGATGCTGGTGATGGTGTCACCTGGAAACAAAATGCAGCTCCCATGAGCACGAACTATCTATCGTTTGGAATGCTGGCACGCTCAAAAAGCCCAAAAGTCTTCAGATGGGTCAAGTACTTTCTGCTGAGACAGGAAACCTGCACGTGGCTGGGAACATACTTCAAAAGGACGTTGTTTAGTTTCTGGTGGGCTAAAACAAATCAAAAGTTGTGCGAACAGTGACAGGACTGATTGATAGACAAGTGGAAATGACATGTCGACAGCCAAAACAGACATACAGGGAAACCTAAAATACAACACTCAGCTTGAATGTACGACCAGTGCATAGGTAACACTGACTGTGTCCCCAACATTACTGACCTGTCAGTGTACAGGTACAACAACTGACCCTGTCCCCAACATTACTGTACCGTCAGTGTACAGGTACAACAACTGACCCTGTCCCCAGCATTACTGACCTGTCAGTGTACAGGTACAACAACTGCCCCTGCCCCCAACATTACTGTACCGTCAGTGTACAGGGACAACAACTGATCCGTCCCCAGTATTACTGTACAGTCAGTGTACAGGGACAACAACTGACGCTGTACACAGCATTACTGTACAGTCAGTGTACAGGTACAACAACTGACCCTGTTCCCATCATTACTGTACCATCAGTGTACAGGGACAACAACTGACCCTGTCCCCACACATTACTGTACCGTCAGTGTACAGGTACAACAACTGAACCTGTCCTCAGCATTACTGTACCGTCAGTGTACAGGGACAACAACTGACCCTGTCCCCAGCATTACTGTACCGTCAGTGTACAGGGACAACAACTGACCCTTTCCCCAGCATTACTGTACCGTCAGTGTACAGGGACAACAACTGACCCTTTCCCCAGCATTACTG
>JAHRHZ010000089.1:12667873-12683907 GCA_024137785.1 Ginglymostoma cirratum
TCAGTGTACAGGGACAACAACTGACCCTGTCCCCAACATTACTGTACTGTCAGTGTACAGGTACAACAACTGTAGCATGAACACTGTTCCTGAACATCATGAACAGCTTGTTCGAAGCCAGTGTTGACATTTCATTTACAGTGTGTCATTGCTTGACAGTATTATGACCTTTTGCCGCTGAGTGGTCACTGTGTGCATATGTAGAGTCGGCTTTGATCCCATAGTCTTCCGGCCTTACTAACAAACTCGACAACCAGCAGTTGGTCACGCTTTCTGAGATGCTTTTTGGTTCCTTGGTTTGTTTCATTTTTTTATCATTCCCTAATTACCCAAACGGCAGTTAAGAGTCAACCACATTTCCGTGGGTCTGGAGTCACATGTCGGCCAGACCAGGTAAGGATGGCCGTCTCCTTCCCTGAAGGATATGAGTGAACCAGATGGGTTTTTCCCAACAATCGACAATGGATTCATGGTCATCGTCCGACTCTTTAATTCCAGTTTTTTATTGAATTCAAATTCTCCCATCTACAATGGCGGGATTCAAACCCGGGTCCCCAGAACATTATCTGGGTCTTTGGATTACTTGTTGACATGATCATGACCCTTCACAATTCTGAAGGTGTCTATCAGATCCCCCTGTAACCTTCACTGCTCCCTGACAAATGAGCCCATCGTTTCCAGTCTCCATCTGTTCCCGTCATATACTTATAGACCCTCCCTAAAGCCTTTACAGCATGTGGAGCCCTAACCTCAGACACTGTGCTCTCGCTGAGACCAAGCTGGTTTATCACAGTGACCCGTTTTTCTGAATCCCAGCAATGGCCTTCGGAGACCAAGATCATTTTAGTGACTTCGATTCGTGCATTTTAAAACATAGTGGCCTGCAACTGCCCTGATTTAGCCACTAGGCACCCCATCTGGGTAGGTCAGCTTTTCAACTACCTTGCTCCAGCAATGCTAATGCAGCAGTGCATCCGGGAGCCAGCTCAGCCAGGGGACGTCTCCAAAAAGCACTACCTCCATCGAGAAGAAAATATGTACGGCACAGCTTCAAATTGCTGGCTCAGACAGAAGCAGCGAGGAGAGCCACAAGTGGAGCAGGGCTCGATCGTTACCTTGTCTCAGTCCTCCTAGCTCGGCTGGTGTGTTCTCCCGGACCCGACACACAAATGTGCACATTTCCATTGACTTCTCATCCCGATGATGCAGTCCATATGTCTGCAGAGAGAGCAAGAGAAAAACAAACATGCCTCTGATTAAAAACACAGGGAGGCAGCAGATGAACAAAAACAAAAGACCTGATGGTGTAAAAGCAGGTTTTGGAGTCAGTTACAACAGGGGGCAGAGGGGAAAGGAAATCAACTCGTACCTGAATTTCAAATCCGAAGGCTTCGCCGTCTTGTTTCTCTAAAGTAATAATTCTCCTAAAGAGAAAACAGAAGAAAATAATTTCCATTATGTAGGGATGGCTTTATTCTGCTCTCTTTTTTCCTCTCCAACCCTCCTGGTGGCAGAGGCAAAGAAAGCCTAAGCAAGGACTTACACAAGATTGCCCTTGGTAGATTGGTTAGTAAGGTTAGGCCAGAAGGAGTTAGCCAATTGAATTCAGAATTGGCTTGATGGTAGGAGGCAGGGTGTGGTGATGAAGGGTTGGTGTTCAGACTGGAGGCCTGTGACCAGCAGTGTGCCACATGGATCGCTGCTGGGTCCACTGTTGTTTGTCATTTATATAAATGATTTGGATGAAAATATAAGAGGCCTGGTTAGCACGTTTGTGGATGATGCTAAAACTAGTGGTATAGTGGATTGTGAAGAAGGTTATCTAAGAGCACAATGAGACCTTGATCAACTGGGCCAGTCGGCCAAGGAATGGCAGATGGAGTTTGATTCAGATAAATGCGGGGCTTTGCATTTTGGTAAGACAGACCAGGGCAGGACTTACACAGTTAATGGTAGACTCCTGGGAAGTGTTGTCAGACGAAGAGACCTAAGGGTGCAGGTACATAGTTCCTTGAAAGTGGCTTCACAGTTAGACAGGGCGGTGAAGAAGGTGTTTGGTACGCTCGCCTTTATTGGTCAGTGCATTGAGTACAGGCATTGGGAGGGTCATGTTGCGGCTGTACAGGACATTGATTAGGCCACGTTTGAAATACTGCAGACAATTCCAGTCCCCTTCCCACAGGAAGGATGTTATTAAACTGGAAATGGTGCAGAAAAGATTTACAAAGATGTTGCTGAGACTGGAGGGTTTGAGTTATGTGAGGCTGGACAGGCTGGGACTTATTTCCTGGAGTATAGAAGGCTGAGGGGTGACCTTATAGAGGTTTATAAAATCATGAGAGGCATGGATAGGGTAAACAGACAAGGTCTTTTCCCCAGGGTAGGGGAGTCCAAATACTAGATTTAAGGTGAGAGGGGAAAGATTTAAAAGGGACCTAAAGGGCAACTTTTTCACACAGAGGGTGGTGCGTGTATGGAATGAGCTGCCAGAGGAAGTGGCGGAGGCTGGTACAATTACAACATTTAAAAGGCATTTGGACAAGGACATGGATAGGAAGGGTTTAGAGGGATATGGGCCAAATGGAGGCAAATGGGACTAGGTCAGATTGGGATATCTGGTCGGCGTGGACAAGTTGTCCAAAGGGTCTGTTTCAGTGCTGTATGACCCATGACTCTTTCCCCCAGGTTGGGGACACTGAGGCCAATTGCATTCTCCCCCCTCCTTCCCTTCAGCCTCCTCTGCCCAGCCAAAAAAGGGTCAAAGCCAAAGACAGCAGCTCACAAATATCGAAAAGCCCTTCGTACCTCTCATGCTCAGGAGAGTCCGTCAGCGTTTTCCATTTCATTAATGACCTCTGCAAGAAAGATCGAACAATTCAGATTTTAAAATAAAAGTTGGATCAGAATTCTCAATATGTTGATAGGCACTCTTTTGACCTTGTGAATGAGTGTCTCCAATGAAGATCAAGCTTGTGATCAAAAGGTTATGCTACAAGATCTAGGGCACCAAATACATTGATCTAAAGTCCCTCTCCTTACTAACCAACTGTTCCCTTTTCTCAGGATTCCCCTCCCCTCGCCTAATAACCCAGTTCTTGTCAATAGAGCGGGGATTTGAGGATGATCCAACCGGCCATGATCAGCTTGAATGGGCTGAATGGCCTGCTTCTGCTCCTACAACAGAGGAGCAACCCATTTAAAAGTTGGAGTGAATGGCATCCCACGGTGTCATCACAAAGTTCAAATTCAAATCGCATCGAAACTAGCCTTTTTTTTCAATTCACGGGATGAGGGCGTCACTGACTGGGCCAGCATTTATTGCCCATCCCTAATTGCCCAGAGGGCAGTTGAGAGTCGGTCACATTGCTGTGGGTCTGGAGTCACATGTAGGCCAGACCAGGTAAGGATGGCAGTTTCCTTCCCTGAAGGACATTAGTGAACCAGATGGGTTTTTCTGACAATCGGCAATGGATTCACAGTCATCATTAGATTCTTAGTTCCAGATAGATGGTGTTTTACAACAATCGACAATGGTTCGTGATCACCATGAGGTTAGCTTTTCGATTCCAGACTTTTTTTGCTGAATAAACTGAATTCAAATGGCACCGTTTGCTGCAGTGGAATCTCCTGGTCGGTGTCCAGGTTCGGGGGAGGTGTCAGGAAACCGGGTCGCTGCCTGGAGATAGCCTCCTGACAGCTGATGGAGAGCCAGCACTCCTGTCTGCCCAGGCTTCAAAACTGTAACCCCAGGCCATCCTATCACCCCGCCAATAGTCCAGGTTCGTGATCCTTGTTAACCCTGGCTTTGGGCATCTCAATCCCACAAGGAAAACGCTGCCCTTTGATCCCCAAAGGGGATCCTGAGTGTATCCTGGCACTAAGTCACTAATATTTACGCAAACAATAATAAAAAGTGGCAGGGGAAATGGGGAAGCCTTATGTTTCAGGCACCCCTCCGAGTTTGCTCCAGATGGAATCAGTAAAAAGTAAAAATCACCATCGTCCCACTCTCTCGTTAGAGACAACTAACAGTGGTTTAACATGAGGATGACCACACCTCAGGCAAGGGAGAGGTTGAGGAGGAGAGTCCTTCAATGGTAACCTCAGCCAGTGTGGGAATTGAACCCACATTGTTGGGATCAGCCGACCAGCCAACTGACCCTCAGTAACTGAGTAATCCAGGGGATGAATCATTAGTTCCCGCAGCCTCTTGAGGGAAGGGTCGGTGACCCTACATGGGGTTAATACATCAAAGACAATAGCCGAAAGTCTCTAAGGCTGTCAAATCAGATTTCAGCCCTTATCTTTTCACAGGAAATTCTTTAGGTCCTTCGTCAGTTCAATGTGCTTCCTGGCCACGTCTCTGCTCTGGCACTGAACTCTGACTGAAGGGACACAATGCGCAGTCAAACCCAGGGTTGGCTCTGTTTCTAAGGAATGTGATTGCAGTGTTCATCTTAGATAGCAAATTACAGATAGAAATTGATTGTTACTTGTATTTGTGGAAATGAAATAAAATCTACATAAATCGCCACATAACAACGTCATTTAATTACACAAATTTTATATAAAAAAGAGAGACAAAGTTAGGACAAGTATCGTTTTTTTTGTGTTTGTTTCATGGCCTCTTGGTTTCATGAATCAGCCACTCCTGAAGCCCAGAGCCTGCCCAACTGCCAAGGACTGAGGACTCTCAATAGTGCAGAGGACTGGGGACCTGCTGAAACCGTTGAGGACCAGGGGTTGGGGTGGGGAGCGGTGGTGGGGGGGGGAGCGCCGAAGAGAGGTGGGGGTTGTGGGGGTCGGGTTGGGGGGTGGTTGCCTGTCGAAACTGCCAAGGAGCAGAGCTGACTCTTGACTGAGGCTGTGAGTGAGCAGGGTGCCCTCAGGATGGAGTCAGCAGTTCGGGCGTTGGAATTAGCCCAGCCTGAGATCTCAATCTCGACCTTCTCCCTCCTACTGAAGGGCTGAGCGGGAGAATGTCAAGCCAAAGTCAGCATTGAGGCATCCCTATTCAAACACCCTCCTTTTTGATTTGATTTATTACTGTCACAGGTACTGAGATACAGTGAAAAGTATTGTTTTGCATGCTAACCAGACAAATCCCCTACCTTACAGAAGTATATCAGGGTAAGAGAACAGAATGCAGAACATAGTGTTACAGCTACAGAGAAGGTGCAGAGGAAGATCAATTCTATTGTATGAGAGGTCTGTTCATCAGTGTGATAACAATGGGGAAGAAGGTGTTCTTCAATCTGTTGGCACGTGTTTTCAAACTTTTGTATCTTCTGTGTCATGGAAGACGGTGGAAGAGAGTATAACCGGGGTGAGAAGGTCTTTGATTGTGTTGGCTATTTTCCCGAGGCAGTGGGAAGTATAGATGGAGTCAATGGATGGAAGGCTAGTTTGCATGATGGACTGGGATGTGTTCACCACTCTCTGTAGTTTTTTGCGGTCTTGGGAAGAGCAGTTACCATACCAAGCCATGATGCATTCAGATAGGAGGCTTTCTACGGTGTATCTATAAAAATTGGTAAGAGTCATTGTGGACCTGCCCAATCTCCTTCGCTTCCTGATGAAGTCAAGGTGTTGGTCTGCTTTCTTGACTGTAACGTCAACATGAATAGACCAGGATAGATCATTGGTGATACGTATTTCCAGGAACTTGAAGCCCTCAACCTGCCAGTCATTATTCGGGTTTCCGTGTTAGAGAGTGGTCAGCTCAGAGAGGGCAGCTGGTACCTGTGGCATCAGGCAGCATCTAATTGTTGCCTGGCATCAAATTCTGCAGATGAGTCATTTCAGACTCAAACCATTAACTCTGCTTCTCTCTCTACGAATACTGAGTTTCTCCAGCAGTCTCAGTGTTTCTTTCAGACCTCCAGTATTTTGCTTTATTTATAGTGATTACATTACTGGACTAATAATCTAGAGACCCAGACAAAAGATATAAAGCGACAGTTCAAATCCCACCATGGCAACTGAAGAATCTAAATTCAATGAATTAAATAAATCTGGGATTAAAAAGCTAATTTAGTGACAGAGTGCAAAACTCTTGGTCAAGTACTGCTTTCAAGCATGCGCATTTCTTTCTGCTCCCAACATCTAAGAAGCAAAAATAAAATTCAAGACGCGAACGCAATGTCTATTTGACTGTCAGTCCAACAGGCCTTGGGCAATGCTGTTTTCCCTTGGTTGGCACATCATTGAGAAAAGGCACAGAGCCGAGATTGTGCTCCAGAAAGTGCTTCAGCATCTTTCCCTGAGTTGGTACCCATTGAGTTCAGGGGACACTGTGGCTCAGTCAATGTCCAGTGTTGAGTGTATTTCGTAATAGAGTTCCTCGTCTCAGTGAGCCAGGACACTGCAAACTGTTGATGTTTGACATCTAGAATATCAGTGTGGGTTTATTGCTGTGTCAGTGAGGCATTAGGTGAGTATTGTTTGTCCAGCTGGTACTGTGCGTGGGTACCAGCAGCTGGGCAAACATGAATGCGACAGCTGGGCAAACAAGTCAAGCACGTTTTACGACCTTCCCTCAACAGAGGCGTCACTAGACAACAAGGAGGAGAGGAATAATCAGAGATGCAGAACATCCAAAAGCCAACCCCCAGGACAATATGCATGGGGCCCATTCACCACTCAACCTGACAGAGGCCACTCTGTTGCCTGAGACGTTAGACTATCCCAACACCGGGAGACTGAGTTAATCCTCACTGAAGTAATTTCCTTCACAGGATGAGGGCATTGCTGGCCAGGCCAGCATTATTGCCCATCACACTAATTGCCCAGAAGGCAGTTCAGAGTCAACCACAGGCTATCTGTCTGGAGTCACAAGTAGGCCTGACCACATGAAGGTGGCAGATTTCCTTCCCTGAAGGACAGTAGTGAACCAGATAGGTTTTTCCCCAACAATGGTCATCATTAGATTCTCAATTCCAAAATTTTTAATCAAATTCTGCTGCAGTGGGCTTAGAACCCACATTTCCCCAGAACATTAGCTGAGTTTTTGGATTAATAGCTGAGCGATAATGCCATGAGGCCATCACCTCCCCTTAATTTGTTGCTCAGCCCCAAGCTAGCGCGACCGATTGCAGTGCTTCCTAATGCAGTCCCTGCTGAGAATTGTTAACTCAGAGCCGACAGGCCTGGTTGCCACATGTTTGTACCCGGCAACACAGCATTCCTAAACAGGGAAAAGAAATGGCTGCTTTAATTCAGCACAGATCTTTCAGATATCCACGCAACCCCATATGCAGCAAACCCATTGCAGCTGCAGCAACAAATTGCCAGTCATCTTCAAAGGAAAGGGGAATGTAATTGCTGTTTATTCTAGTCACAGCATTCCATCTAGATGGCGAGGAGCTTAGCGTCCGGAAGGAAAACAAGCAACAGGTCCATCAACATGGCCAAGGCCTCTGATTAACTCCTTTCAGTCTTGAGTCAGACTTCAGGCCTCAGGCTGAGAGAACTGTTGACGCTTGGCCTGTTGCTTCGATGTGCTGATTTGGATCCCTTGACCCGAGTCCCAATCTTAGTGGGAGCTTTTCGCTTACTATCTTGTCACAGGCCTACTTTGTTCCCATTTTCTCAAGTTTAGCCACCCCCGCACTGGGCTGGGGAGGTGATGGGGGGAGCTTTCTGATGAATGAATTCACAGGGAGCCCCGTCCCAACATTTCCAGAAAGGATGCCGAAGGTCTGAAAGATAACATTCCAAATCTTGTCTTGATGGCATCTTGCTTTTGTACAACATCATTGCGCGTTCCAAGGTGTCCCACAGGCGTGGACCCAAAACAAAAATTGACACCGAAATGCTTAGGTAGACATAAGGACCAGACTATGG
Organism: Ginglymostoma cirratum; assembly: GCA_024137785.1. Taxonomy (NCBI): domain Eukaryota; kingdom Metazoa; phylum Chordata; class Chondrichthyes; order Orectolobiformes; family Ginglymostomatidae; genus Ginglymostoma; species Ginglymostoma cirratum. Next base: position 12,675,719 of record JAHRHZ010000089.1, read on the forward strand.
TTTTGAGGAGCACCTTAGCCAGGGAAAGTGAGGCGGAAAGGTTTAGGGAGGGAATTCCAGAGCCTGGAACCCAGGCAGCTGAATGTTCTGAGGAAGGGTCACCGGACCTGAAATGTTAACTCTGATTTTTTTCTTCACAGATGCTGCCAGACCTGCTGAGCTTTTCCAGAAATTTCATCTGAGGGTACAGCCTACCAGTGATGGAGTGATTAAAACTGGGGCATGTTCAAGAGGCTGAACTTCCAGGAGAGCAGAAACCTCAGAGGGTTGTGGGGTGGAGCAGATTACAAAGCCTGTGGGAGGGCTTTGAATCAAAAGTTGACGACATTTGTCTAATGCATGTGTATGAAATCGCTCTTTCTGCTATTTTTAACAGAAGGAAGTTCTGCATGAAGGCAGCCGATAAGAGGAACTTCAGAAGGCATTGAGCGCCTATGCAAATATTCCACTGAGCGGTTTCAATGTCACAGTCTTTGCACAATGCACTACAACAATACTTACAGCATTTTACAACAGCCCAGAGATATGGGAGTGAGCCTAGTTTCTAGCTTCAGTCTCTCTTTACTGTATTTTGGCTCTGACGTCGGTAATGCTCTGTAGTGACATGGCTTGCAACATTGGTAACGTAGTTACCTTTTTGATTGGTCATGCAGAAGTTATTGCACTCTAAGTAAATTTCCATGAAGGCCAATGAAAATGTGTTGAGTCGGGATTGAGAGTTTGTTTGGCTGTCCACTTCAGGCAGAGATTGGTGGATAAGGCTCGCAGAGATTTCTGATCAAACCACAGTCTTCCGACTCATATGATCATACTTCAACCCATCGAGCCTGTACTGTCAAAATGGAAGGGTCGATGGGAGTGCGCGTTTCTCTCAAGTGGCATGAAATCCAATGGTGATACCACCCCACTCCCTGCGTTGCCAAGTGAAACTACACAACAGGAAGCCGAGAGGTTTGGCCTAAAAGCTACGCTGAATGTGGTGGAGTTGTAGCCAGGGGTGGCACAATGTGCCCCAGTGACCCAAGGATAGCATGGGCGCCAGCCAATGACTTTGACCAACCAAACAAGTTCAGGTGCACCATGCTTTAGATCACAGCTGTGGGTCAATGCCCTTCATCACCCACTCACCTCTGGCACTCAAATCATCGCTACCTCGCCGATATGCCAGCTATCACAGAACATCTACCGCTAAACGACTCAGTCACCAACATCAGAATAATGGCAAAGCTAGCTGGAGAAAAACAACAGGCCTACTCACCCTGTCAACAGCGCATGGCAAAATGCCAGTGCTGTGCCAAACAGCAAAACCAGCATACTCCCGCAGGGCTGCTCTCTCTCATTAGAGATGTGGTGGTTTAACCTGAGGGTCACCACAGCTCAGGTGAGGGGAGAGGTTGAGAAGGAGAGTCCTTTGTAGTAACCTCAGCCAGTGTGGGAATTGAACCAACACTATTTGCATCACAAGCCAGCAATCCAGGCAACTGAGCTAACCAACATGGAGTTTGCATGTCCTCCCCATGCCTGTGTGGGTTTCCTCCAGGTGCTCTGGTTTCCTCCCATAGTCCAAAGTTGTGCATGTTAGGTGGATTGGACATGCTAAATTGCCCATAATGTTCAGGGATGTGCAGGCTAGGTGGGAAATGCAGGGTTACAGGGATAGGGTGAGTCTGGGTGGGATGCCGTTCAGAGGCTCAGTGGACTGAATGGCCTGCTTCCACACTGTAGGGGTTCTATGATTCTATAGCTCCCACCCCACGCCAAAAGCACTCTGAAACTGACTGCGTTCTGTACTTCAACTGAAATGAATAAATGCCTTAAAATGTATAATTAAAATAGTTTCAATCACAAACAGTGATTGAGTATATTGGGATTAAAGGTACCAACCATTCCTGAGTTATCCTTGTGATCTAAACAATGGAAGATTAACTATCTGGTTCTCAATGTAAGCAGGTAGAAATTTGCTTATAAAAAGGGGGCCTTCCTATTCATTACCCTGCCATGTGGATGAGACAATTGAAATGATCCAATTCCATACCCGAGAGATTAGACATTCCTTCTTCAAGCCTTTCTGAAGATAAAGCATTTGTGCCTCTACAAAGCTCTTTGCCCTTTGAAGGTGGCAGTCACTTTTGCTCAGCGCGTAACAGATATTAGAGCATAGCAGCCAACAGCAAGGTCAGCTCCATACCCCTCTGCCAGTGTCATTCCACAGCATAAATGCCCCCTCTTCCCACCCCTCGAGAAGGCAAGGCCCCACAAAAATGCCCAATGCCAATTGGGCTTCACAGCCAAAAACTGACACTGAGGAGGACAGTAGAACAGAGGACCAAATACTCGGTCAGAAGACGCAGGGGAACGTCCTAAACGAGGGAGAGTGGGACAGGTTCAGGGAGCGAATGCCCCGAGTCTAGGACCTGGCCAGCTAAAGGCATGCCTACCAATGGCGCAGCAATTAAAACGAGAGGGAACAGAGGCTGGAAGTAGAGGAAATTTTCAGAGGGTCATGAGGCTGGAGGCAGGTCGAGAGTTAAAGTAGGGTGCAGCCATGGAGGGATTTGAACAGGGGATGTGAGAATGTGAAAATGGAAATGTTGCCAATGTAGATCAGAGAGCAGAGAGTGAAAGAAACTTGGAGTATAAGTAAAAACAGACTCCAAGTGCCATGTAGTTCACACGAAGATATTGCATTTCGGTAAAGCGAACAAGGGCAGGACTTATACAGTTAATGGTGTTATTGAACAGAGAGACCTAGGGGTTCAGGTACGTAGTTCCTTGACAGTGGTGTCACATATAGACAGGGTAAAGAAGGTGTTCAACACGCTTGCTTTCATTGCTCAGTCTTTTGAGTATAGGAGTTGGGACGTCATGTTGAGGTTGTACAGGATGTTAGTCAGGCCTCTTCTGAAGTACAATGTCCAGTTCTGGTTGCCCTGTTACAGGAAGGATGCTATTAAATTGGAGAGGGTTCAGAAAAGATTTACCTGGATATTACTGGGATAGGACGATTTCAGTTATAAGGAGATGTCGAATAGGCTGGGGGCATTTTCCCTGGAGTGTTGGAGACTGAGGGGTAACCTTATAGAGATTTATAAAATCATGAGGGGCATGGATAGGGTGATTGGCCAAGGTCTTTTCCCCAGGGTGGAGAGTTCAAAACTAGGGGGCACAGGTTTACGGTGAAAGGGGAGAGATTTAAAAGGAACTTGTGTGGGTACCTTTTCTCACAGAGAGTGGTTCGTGTGTGGAATGAGCTGCCAGAGGAAGTGGTGGAGGTGGGTACGGTTACAATGTTTAAAAGACATTTGGACAGGTACATGGATAGGAAAGGTTTGGAGGGATATGGGCCAAATGCAGGCAAATGGGACTAATTTAGTTTGGGATTATGGTCAGCATGGACAAGTCGGACCAAAAGGTCTGTTTCCGTGCTGTATGGCTCTATGACTAGATGGGTGGACTGCACAGCACACACAGTATCACTGGCACCTGACCCAGTAAGAGGGAAATCTGAGCTTGGTCTACCTGGACATCAATCATTTCAGAGACACAAGAGGCTCTTTTTCCTTACAAACAGTTGGAATAAGGCAATGGGATGCACATATTGGGGAAGGTCATGAAATTAAAGCCTCATAGCTGACTGTGAGCCAATGGCCCTTGCCCTAATGGGATGAGAAGAGCCTTTAAGATTTTTAAAAGATTGCTGACACACTCAGCAGTCCCATTGCCTTGCTGAATGTCATCGCTGAATGGTTGGAAGCGAGGGGAAGATTTATAATATCATACAAGTTGTCGTTTCTGGTTTCCATTAAGTTTTTATTTTCGCTGGCACTAGTTTGAAATCAGCACATGAAAGCACTTTCCCCTCTTGAAAAACCAACTGAGAGTCAACGCAATTTCCCCCTCCCCACACACACACACACACACACACACCTCCCCCAGCCGTGCCATTCCGCCCACACCCTTCTGGTTAACTTGACCAAATGCATTTCCTTTCTGATCTCTATCACGGTTAGATCTGTCTGCATACCCTTACTCCCCAAACACTACTAACCATTGCAGGGCAACTTTCCATTTCTTGCAAGCTTGTAGCCAGTCTTGCTGACTGTTGAAATCATCAGGGACCAGTTTTTGCTTTTTAAGTCCCACTTTGTAGCAAACAAGAAAATGCAGAGTGCGCCTTGATTCATATCACATGAAAGCAAGAGATGGAAAAAAAAAGCACCCAGCGTAAATATGCGGCCTCTCCCAAGTGTGTGTCGCCGCTGATGCTGTTGCAATATGGGAGTGTTGCATGGGGAATGGGAGCATGGGTTTAATGGTCTCACTAGGGCAGTTCCCTCAGTGGGTAATGTGACACTGAGCTGAATCCCAGCTCTATGGGTAGATGGCTGGGGTAGGATGGTATCTTTTGGGTCGGGTGGCACTGTGGCTCAGTGGTTAGCACTGCTGCCTCACAACACCAGGGACTCTGTTTCAATTCCAGCCTTGGGCGACTGTCTGTGTGGAGTTTGCACATTCTCCCCATGTCTATGAGGGTGTGCTCCGGTTTTCTCCCACAGTCCAAAGATGTGCAGGTTAGGGTGGATTGGCCATGCTAAATTGTCCACAGTGTCCAGGGAGGTGCAGGCTGGGTGGGTTAGTCATGGGGAATGTAGGGGAGTGGTGGGTATGGGTGGGATTGAATGGCCTGCTTCCACATTTTAGGAATTCTATGACCCTGATGTAAGCCTGAAATGAATGGAGTAGGCAGGGGATTCCTGTCAGTTAGCACTGATTTTGCCTCGGTTAGCCAATTGGTCAATTATGGTTGGCACATGAGCTGTAGAAGCCGGAGGGTCAATGGAGGGCCTCATAGCTTAGAATCGACTGCTTGAAGGTTCCCAATGTCCACAGGGCTCAAAGGCCAAGTGACCTTTAACCCACCTCAACTGGCCCTTCCACCCTCAAGCCCCCCGCCAGGAAAATGGCTCAGCAGCAAATTGGTAGCGGCCAACAGGTGTAAATCACGTTCTTTTCAAAACCGACTGCAATTCTTGAGTCAGTCCTGTGCCACGAGCTTTCTATGAATGGGACACTTCTCTACTCCTGAAGAGGTGATGTTCACTGGAGATGTGCAGACATGGACTTTGTGTGTTGAGCCTGCACACTTGCTCCAAAGGTGTAGAACATGCACACTTTGGATGGTCCATGGTCCAGTCACTGGGTGTGCCATCATATTTCCCGATTCGTTAAGATGGGAGAAGAGTTGTCACCATTCAGAACCCTGGCCACTCTTTTAAACTAAACATCGCTTGTATTTCACATCGTACAGTGATGTAGAGGTCACTTCTGTTCTTCTGTGCACTTATCAACGTGGCGCTCTTCTCAGTTCCAGGAATCCGTGAACTCCCAGATACGAGGCCGCAGAGTTCAGTACAAAGCAAGACTCCCTCTATTTGCTCCAAAAACAAGCCTGAGCCCAAACCCCAAGGGGAGCTGCCAGTGTGACATTTGCCACTTCCACCCAACCTCCTTGGCCTCTTTGCCCAAGATTGCCAGGTTTGTCAGTGAGAGGGAAGTTACACCTGTCTTTGACACTGACTGCCCAGATTTGCTTCAGGTAGGAGGCTTTCATGCCAATCAAGAGGAGTTGGATTCTTACCTAGATGCCAGAGATAGCGTGTGCCAGCTTGCTGCACCTGCTTGCATAGAACCCAAAGGGGTGAAGATGGTATCACTTGGGAATGAATGGGAAGATGACCCATTGTACACCAAATCGAGACTAAGGACATTTGCCTTTTGTCCTCATGTGATTTGGTTGCCCATTCCCAACATAGATGCTCATATATACCCAGCATGTACACCCTATAACAGTTCCATAAGAGATGGAGTTTTCAGAGAGTCTACAGCTCCATCAAAGTTGAAAAATTAAACCAAACCAGGCACATCACTCAGTATTTCAGACATGACATTTTCCATGGTGCCCTGCAAGCTTGAAGTTGCTGTTCAATTGTAATGCTACTGTCTTCCCCCAACTGTCACCCTTCACACATGAAGCAATGGAAAACCTCACACCCTCATTGATAAGGAAGTTCTCTGAACTCAGTGGCTAAACTGACAACACAGGCATTTCTCATTTTTCAAGCCCACAAATCCCCAGGTTACGTCTTAAACGAGGAATTGAAATTGCCTGATTGTGAAGCAGAACGCGACCTGCTTGGCTGACTTTTTCTCAGTTCTGATTTTATTCAGGCCAGCACTGATCACCCATCCCTAATTATCCCTGAGGCAACCATGTGGCCTATTCAGAGTTAGCTCCATTTGGTGGGATCTGGAGTCACATGTAGGCCAGATCAGGTAAGGACAGCAGATATCCCTCCCAGCTCAACGGTAGTTCTGCGGTCTCCAATGTTAATGCTAATCTTTTTAAATCCACTTGAAGCAGAGCTAGGACTGGAGGGGAACAGTACACTGGTCAACAGTTGAACTCCCTTAACATTTTGCTAACCATCATTGACCACAGGGTGAGATCGGTTCCAGTTCTTTGATCTAAATTCAGGTTTACGTGGTCCACAGACCAAAACTGAAACTTAAAAGGCAGGTTTCGCCAACTAGAGTTCTCAGCAGCTGAAAGGATCTGCTCCAAAGATAAAACAGCAAATAGACACTGCAGCTTTCATACTTTATTGAAACAAAGCTTGCTGCCCCCAATGTGAACGAAAGTCTAAAAATCAACATCCACCCTCTCCACCACCAATGCTCAGTAGCAGCAGTGTGTACCATCTACGAGATGCACTGCAGAAATTCACCAAAGATCCTCAGACAGCACCTTCCAAACACACGACCACTTCCATCTAGAAGGACAAGGGCAGCAGATACACAGGAACACCACCCCCTGCAAGTTCCCCTCCAAGCCACTCACCATCCTGACTTGGAAATATATCTCTGTTCCTTCATTGTTGCTGGGTCAAAATCCTGGAATTCCCTCCCTAATGGCATTGTGGGTCTACCTACAGCACATGGACTGCAGCGGGTTCAAGAAGGCAGCTCACCACCACATTCTCAAGGGGGCAACTAGGGACGGGCAATAAATGCTGACCCGGCCAGTGATGCCCACATCCTGAGAAATTTGCTTTTTAAGAATTGCAAGGTCACCTAATTTTAATAATTTACAAACAGCGATAACCAAATAACTTCAAATAACACTGAATGGAAGGACTAGCCAGAGAAGAGGTGATATTATGGCTGGACTATTAATCCAGAGACCCAGGTTCAAATTTTGCTATGGCAGATGGTGGAATTCAAAATAGACATTTTTTTCATTGAAATTAAGAGTCTAATGATGACCAGATATTATTTTTTCTGGAATTAAGAATCTAATGATGACCATGAATTTGATTGTCAGGGGAAAATCCGACCTGGTTCACTAACGTCCTTTAGGGAAGAAAATCTGCCGTCCTTACCTAGTTTGGCCTATGTATGACTCCAGACCCATAGCAATGTGGTTCACTCTTAACTGCCTCCTGGATAATTAGGGATGGGCAATAAATGCTACCTGGCCAGTGACACCCTCATCCTGTGAATGAATGAATTTTTTTAAAAATGCCAGCCAAGAGCTCTTTAAGACCCTTTAACAGAGGGCACTAATATTAACTTATTCAGGAACATTTTGTTATCTCTTAGGTGGTGTCAGGATCAAAAGCAAATTTCGCGAATGTCTCAAAGCATCATGAATCTGTGCCTGCAATTCCCCACACAATAAACTCCTGGGTTCCACCATGACACATTGGCTAATTGCTGAATGGAGGTCAGGCGCTTGCCCGCTGGTGAAAGAGTCCTGACGAAGGGTTTCATCCTGAAACGTTGACTTTCCTGCTTCTCTGATGCTGTCTGACCTGCTGTGCTTATCCAGCTCCAAGTTTATAGATACTACACAGTGACTGGATCTAGTTGGACTGATAGCTGTGTAACAACATCATTGATGTAGCACCTTCTATGCAGTAAACCACTCCAGTGTGCTTCAGAGGAAGAATTATCGACTAAAAAAATGAACGAACCACACATGGGGAAATTAGAGAGGCACCAGGGCTGGGAAGACAGAGAGAGATAGTAGGAACCGCAGATGCTGGAGAATCTGAGATAACAAGGTGTAGAGCTGGATGAACACAGCAGGCCAAGCAGCATCAGAGGAGCAGGAAGGCTGACGTTTCGGG
>JAHRHZ010000089.1:12693907-12722136 GCA_024137785.1 Ginglymostoma cirratum
ACCTATCTCCTCCCTACCCCCCTACCTACACTCACCTTTACTGGCTCCATCCCCGCCTCTTCGACTTGTCTGCCTCCTCTCCACCTATCCTCTCCTCTATCCATCCTCTATCCGCCTCCCCCTCTCTCCCTATTTATTTCAGAACCCTCTTCCCCTCCCCCATTTCTGATGAAGGGTTTAGGCCCGAAACGTCAAGTTTTCCTGCTCCTATGATGCTGCTTGACCTGCTGTGTTCATCCAGCCCCATGCTTGTTATCTCTATGCTGGCAAATGGGACTAGGTCTGATTGGGATATATGGACGAGTTGGGCCAAAAGGTCTGTTTCCGTGCTGCATGACTCAAAACAGCTGACATTTTGAGGCTCAATGATCACTGGGGACTCTGTCTAGAGAGTATGAACAGATCTGACACAGCCCGTGACAACTTCTGCAGGGCACAGGGTATGATCAGACGTTATTTGAGAGAAATAACATACATTTCACAAAAGCTTAAAACCGCTTGAGGTAAACTAATTAAGACAGGAATGACTCACGGAGAAAAGTCCATCAAATTTATGGCCTATCAGCTCGAGAGTTGTGTGAGGTAATGATATTGGTGTTATTGACTGGTTAGACTAACTCGTTGCCTACTTAATTAACTAAAGACCCAACAAATAACACAAAGGAACCCACTTACTGATGGAGAACTGAGGATGCAAGGCCATCTATTTCTTTCAGGCAATGCTAAAAGGTTTTGTCTCCAATACTTCTGCCCAAAAATGTTGTTTTATGGAGGAAGAGAGAGCCTTTCAGCTTGCTCCCACCCTTCCCCAAACACACACACACGCACACACGCACACACACACGCACACACACACGCACGCATATATATATTAAGACAGAGACAGAAAAACAGTTTTGGCCCATTGGTTTGGAAGGGAGGAAGTGCTTAGTCACAATGCTGTGGTCACCATGAGCGATAGACCTAAAGGCTTTCTCACGCGTTCAGATTAGCAAGCCAATGCCAGCGTCAGTCAGCCTGTCTCGTACAGGGTAGTCCTTGGGCAGGGAGGCCGAAACTGATTTGTTCGTTCTTGAACTCCTTCTGTGTGTGTGTGTGTGTGTGTGTGTGTGTGTGTGTACGTGTGCGTCCATGTGCATGTATACATGTGAATGTATGTGCATGTGTGTGTAAATGTGCGTGTGTGTGTGAATATGCATACATGTGCACATGTTCATGTGTACATGTATGTGTGTGAGATTGTGTGTGTGTGTGAGTGCGTGAGCGTGTGTGTGTTTGTGTCTGACATTAGAAACTGATAAAGGAAGCTTAACCCAATCAGTACAGACAATATTAGGGGGCCTCTGTAAGGCAGGGGAGACAGTGGAATTGTCACTGGACATGTCAGGCAGAAACCCAGGTTAAATTTCCAGGTTCAAATACCACCATGAGCAAACCCTAATGGTGAAATTTGAATTCAATAATTCAGTAACTGAAAAAAATGTCTGGAATTAATAAAGCGAGTCTAATAGGGACCATGTAACCATTGTCAACTGCTGTACAAACCCAATAGGCATGTTGACTGGGCCTGTATTCACTCAAGTTTGGAAAAATGAGAGGGGAGTCTGACTGAAATGTGTATAATTGTAACACAGTGTACAATTATGTGTATAATTGTGCCCTTTGCCAATCTCTGTGGCATTGCTGAGCGCAAGTGCTGCTCGTCTGGGACTAGCCAGTAGTCCTCACTGGGCGGGACTTCCACATCCAGGGTCTTGCTTTGAGGGTAAGGCCCCTAGTGGCCTTGCCACTGCCTGAATGGCAGGGAAGGACATTGATAAAGCAGTTAAAGATGGTTGGGTCTAGGACACGACCCTGAGGAACTTACCCCTATCTCTGGACCAGGAGGCCCAGGTTCAAATCCCATTAGCATAATAACATTTCCGTAACAGGTAGGTTGGGCCACTAGCCTGAGGGACTCCTGCAGAGATGTCCTGGAACTGAGATGACTGATGTCTAACAATCACAACCATTTGCCTATGTGTCAGGTATGACTCCACCCAACAGACAGTTTGTCCATTGATTCCAGTTTTCAGAGGGCTCCTTGTTGCCACACTCTCCCCTCCCCTGTGGAATTGACCTCCTTCTGTCCATGTTTGAACCAAGGCTGTAATGAGGTCAGGAGCTGAGTGGCCCTGGCAGAACCCAAACTGGGCGTCACTGAGCAGGTTATTGCTGAGCAGGTGCTGCTTGATAGCTCTGTTACTGACACCTTTCGTCACTTTACTGATGATCGAGAGGAGACCGATGGGATGGTAATTGGCCGGGTTGGATTTGTCCTGCTTTTCGTGTACAGGACATATTTGGGCAATTTTCCACATTGCCAGGTAGATACCAGGGTTGTAACTGTACTGGAACAGCTTGGCTAGGGAAAGCGGCAAGTTCTGGAGCACAAGCCTTCGGTACAATTGCCGGGATACTGTCAGGGCCCGTAGCCTTTGCAGTATCCAGTGTCTCCAACCATTTCTTGATATCAGGTGGAGTGAATCGAATTGGCTAAAGACTGGTATCTGTGATGCTGGGGACCACTGGAGGAGGCTGAGATGGATCATCCACTCGGCACTTCTGGCTGAAGATTGCTGCAAATGCTTCAGCCTTATCTTTTACACTGATGTGCTGGGCTCTTCCATCATTCAGGATGGAGATATTTGTGGAGCCTCCTCCTCCAGGGAGTTGTTTAATCGTCCACCACCATTCATGACTGGATGTGGCAGGACTGCAGAGCTTAGATCTGATCCATTGGTTGTGGGATCATTTAGCTCTATCTATCACTTGCTGCTTTCGCTGGTTGGTGTGCAAGTAATCCTGTTTGGTGGCTTCACCAGGTTGATACCTCATCTTCAGGTTTTCCTGGTGCTGCTCCTGGCATGCCCTACTGCACCCTCCATTGAACCAGGGTTGATCCCCTGGCTTGATGGTAATGGTTGAGTGGGGGATATGCCAGTCCATGAGGTTACAAATTGTGCTGGAGTAAGAATTTTGCTGCTGTTGATGGCCCACAGCGCCTCATGGATGCCCAGCCTTGAGTTGCTAGATCTGTATGAAGTCTGTCCCATTTCGCACAGTGATAGAGATGTTCTCAATGTGTGGACTGTGCGGAGGTCACTCTTACCCATACTGTCAGGGACAGATGCAACTGCAGCTGGCAGATTGGTAAGGATGAGGTCAAGTATGTTTTTCCCTCTTGTTGGTTCCCTCACCACCTGCCGCAGTCCCAGTCTAGCAACTATGTCCTTCAGGACCTGACCAGCTCGATCAGTAGTCCTGCTGTTGAGCCACTATTGGTGGTGGACATTGAAATCCCCCACCCAGAGTATATTTTGTGTCCTTACCATCCTCAGTGCTTCCTCTATGTGTTGTTCAACATTGAGGAGGGACTGATTCATCAGCTGAGGGAGGACAGTATGTGGTAATCAGCAGGAGGTTTCCTTGTCCATGTTTAACCTGAAGCCATGAGACTTCATGGGGTCTGGAATCAATGTTGAGGACTCCCAGAGTAACTCCCTCCCGACTGTATCCCACTGTGCCGCCCCGTCTACTGGGTCTGCCCTGCCAGTGAGACAGGACATATCCAGGGATGGTGATGGTAGTGTCTGGGACGTTGTCTGTAAGGTATGAATCTGTGAGTATGACTGTGTCCGGCTGTTGCTTAACCAGTCTGTGAGACAGCTCTCCCACTAGCGCCCGGATGGTGGTGAGGAGGACTTGGCAGGCTTGGCAGAGCTGAGTTTGCCATTGCCGGTGCCTCGGTTGATGCCAGGTGGTCTGTCCAATTTGATTCTTTTCTGTCATAGTTTGATACAACTGAATGGCTCAAACTGTGGTAAAAAATGTGTCTGTGGGATGTGAATGTTACTGGTTTATGTGTTTATGGCCTTTGAACTGAACAGCTTCCTCAGCTGTTTCTGAGGCAAACATTTTATTACTGTGGCTCTGTAGACTATTGCCAACGGTTACACGGTTGCTTTAGAGAGTTGGCTTTTTATTCTCGATACTAGAAATTAAATTCACATTTTGTTATTCACCACAGTGGGATTTGAACCCACATCTCCAGTGCATTAACTTGAGCTTTTAGATGACAAGTCAAGCAACATTACCAATCTGATTCAGCTTTGTATGATTGGAACACTGCCTACCCCACACTGACTATACTTCCTTTTCTGGTGTGTGTGTTTTTTTCCCTTTATTCAGTCCCAGGATGAGGGCATCGTTTGTGAGGCAGCATTTATTGCCCATCCCTAATTGCCCAGAGGGCAGTTAAGAGTCAACCACGTTGCTGTGGGTCTGGAGTCACATGTAGGCCAGACCAGGTAAGGATGGCAGTTTCCTTCCCTAAAGGACAGTAGTGAACCAGGTGGAGTTTTCCCGACAATTGACAATGGGTCATCATTCGATTCTTAATTCCAGATATTTACTGAATTCAAATTGCACCATCTGCCCTGGTGGGATTCGAGCCCAGGCCCCAGAATGTTATCTGGGTCTTTGGATTAACAGTCCAGCGATAATACCACGAGGCCATCACCTCCCCCTATTATTGTTCACTTAGTGTTGCTGGGTCAAAATCTACTACTTCCTTTGCAAAATGATCATTACCTTGAGGCTAGTCTGGATTCAGTGAGTTGACTTTGAGCAATGCTCACTGTGTTTAAGAGGCTCCCCACAAAAAAAACCTCCCATACGATTATGCCTCTGGTCCATCCGTCTGTTGCAACACAGCCAGAGGGTTGATAATGTCCTCGACCTGGTCAGACGGCACCTTGGCCATTGTGTGCCCAGTTCTACCCACTAAACAATATCAAATTCACACATGATGTTCCCCATTGTGTTGTCTTACTCCAGTTCTGTTTAATCTGAATGTGTTGATTGGGGTGTCAGCAGTTGAGAAGGCTTCAATAAACTTTATACTTGACGTGTCCATACTGACTTTTTGCTCATTCATGGGATAATGGTGTCACTGGCCAGGCAGCATTTATTGCCCATCCCTAATTGCCCAGAGGGCAGTTGAGAGTTAACCACATTGCTGTGGGTCTGGAGTCACATATAGGCCAGACCAGGTAAGGATGGCAGTTTCCTTCCCTAAAGGACATTAGTGAACCAGATGGGTTCTTCCCGGCAATTGGCAATGGATTCATGGTCATCATTAGATTGTTAATTCCAGATATTTATTGAATTCAAATTCCACCGTCTGCCCTGGCAGGATTCTAAACCTGGGCCCCCAGAGCGTTATCTAAGTCTCTGGATTAACAGTCCAACAATAATACCACTAGGCCATCGCCTCCCCGACCCCCACAACATTTACCTCCTGCCCTCTGGCCTTGAGCATCCTGCTGGCTCTTGGGCCAATATTTCAGATGGTATTGGAAAGTCAACCACATTGCTATGGGTCTGGAGTCACACTAAATAAGGACAGTCAATTTCTTCCCCTAGGAGCCCTCAACATTGACTCTGAGCCCCGTGACATTTCACAAAAAGGGCGTTCGTGGATACTTTTCAAACTGCAATGGTTTTATGGTCACTGTTGCTGAGACCAGTGTCATTTTCCAAGCTTTGGAGATTTGAGTTCCTGCATTGGTGGCTCAGTGGTTAGCACTGTTACCTTACACTGCTAGGGGCACAAGTTCAATCCCAGCCTTGGGGGACCGTCTGCGTGGATTTTTGCGTGTTCTTCCTGTGTCTGTGTGGGTTTCTTCCCACAGTCCAAAGACGTTTGGGTTAGCCATGGGAAAATGTGAAGTTATAGGGAGAGGACCAGGGGCTGGGTCTGGGTGGGATGGTGTGGACTTGATGGGCTGAATAGCCTGCTCGCATGGTGTAGGGATTCTAATGATTTGTTGAAAGAAAAGCATTAACGGCAAACCAAAAGAACTGCAAAGGCTAGAACAACGCAGCAAGTCAGGCAGCATCTGAGAGAATGCAGAGCTCATGTTTCTTCGAAACTGGCCATTGTCTCATGAAATGATAAAGCTACCACCACTACAAACTCCCTTCCCTCACAATCTGCTTTTGTGGTGTTAGTTGAGTGACGAAAACTGGTGAGGACACTAGAACACCCCAACTCTCTGAAACAGCACTGCCACATTCAACTCAGTGAGCCATAGCACCTTGGTTTAATCTTTCCTCCAAAAGGTGGCATCTCTGACAGTGCGACACTCCCTCTGTACTAGACTGGAAGTCTTAGTTCTGAAGAAGACTCATACCAGACTCAAAAATATTCCCTCTGTTTCTTTCTCTCCACAGACGCTGCCAGACCTGCTGACTTTCTCGAGCAATTTCCGTTCTTTATTAAGGGAGTTGCAGGCTGGACAACATGTGGAAGCAGAGTGTGAATTTTTCACAGACTTCGGGTAGGTAGAGAGTTAATAGTTGTTTGGGGGAAAAGTGAATGTTTGGCATGAAAGACAAAACCAAGCATCTGGGATACAGATTTAGCGATGGATGCGATGTGGGGTTTTTTTTTCCTCTTTGAAAAGAGAGAAGATAGCGAGGCCTGTAGGAGTGCTAAATGAATCCAACTGCTTCCTGCCGTAGAGGTCAAGACCTCAGGCTGTTTACCTGATTAATGGGGACTGGAGAATGACTTTTCAATTTCTCTAACTTTCCATTTCTCAGCTTCTTCCTCTTGGATCCCAGCGAGTCCAAATTGGCCCGTGTCACAGCAAACCTAAGAAAACCAGAGCTGCCCTTACTTAAATTTAAAAGTGAATGTGGCGTAAGAACAAAAGAAATCAGAGCAGGAGTAGGCCATCTGGCCCATCGAACCTGGTCTGTCATTCAATAAGATCATGGCAGATCTTTTTCATGGGCTCAGCTCCACTTACCCACCCACTCACCATAACCCTTAATTCCTTTACTGTTCAAAAATCTATCTATCTTTGCCTTAAAAACATTCAATGAGGTAGCTTCAACTGCTTCACTGGGCAGGGAATTCCACAGATTCACAACCCTTTGGGTTATGCAATGCTTTATCCCAACACAGGACTCAATTAATGTAGCACCAATTGTAACAAGCAATGCTGTTAAAACTCCATCTAATGCCCTTTAGGGAAAGAAATCCTCCTCAACTCAGTCTGCTCCCCCTTATTTTGAAGCTATGCCCCCCACTAGTTCTCATTTCAGCCCCCAGTGGAAACAACCTCCCTCCTTCTATCTTATCTCTTCCCATCATATTTATATGTTTCTATAAGAACCCCCATCATTCTTCGAAATTCCAATGAGTATAGTCCTGGTCTACTTGATCTCTTCTCATAAGCCAACCCTTTCAAATCGAGCATCAACCTAGTGAAGCTCCCAGTGGCCAATTCCTGGGATCGGAGAGGGGGCAAGGTTCCCGGTCCACCTGACAGGCAAAGACTTCTGGGAAGTTCCCAGTGATCTGGTCATTCAATTCTATTTAGACAAATCCTTTAAATTCTGGGTTAGTAGGAAATTTGGGCTCACAGCCTTGCTCTGCCCAGTTTCATGGGGGGATTTGACCCTTCTCTCAATGCCACAGCTGAACTCATGCCAGCTCAGAGTCAGCACCAACCCCCCTGACGCCAATGAAGAAACCTTTATTTGTTGGCACTAAGGGTAAAGTAGAAGGATTCCATCACTGCCATCGGGCCGAATGGCAGCGATCTGACATTCCAGATGGTAGCTGCCATTACTGGCTAGCTCATTCTAGCAAGGCTCCTCCTTGGCTACATGAACCATCCTGCCTTGCATCTTCATGCCCACAGTATAGTTGTTTGGTGTCTTTGTCCTGAGTTCTTCCTTCCTGAATGTTCTACATCTGCGAGTCCATCCTCAGGGCTCCGGCCTACGTTAGTTTAACGAAAAAGAAGAAAACAGTTCCATGACTGTACACCAATGGGTTAAATAATGCTGACTGGCACCTCTGCCATCCCTTGGCAGGCCTGATGGGAGCTACCCCAGCTGTACAAGTGAAGTCGTCGTATGGGGCGTGAGTTGGCAGAATTCTGCTCTGCCAGTCCCATGCCAACAGAGCAGTCCCCCAGAAACGGGGGGCCCAGAAACTGCCCCTTGTGTAAACAAAAACATTTGACACACAAAATGAGTGCGAAAAGAGCAGGAAACAGCGCTCCTGTTCATGGGGAGCTTTGCGGTGATGGAATTTAAATTCAATTAATGAACCTTGAAAGGAGTGCCAACTGTAACAAACAGTGCTGTTAAAATCCCATCTGATGCCCTTTAGGGAGGGAAATCTGCCATCCTTATCCTGTCTGGCCTACACGTGACTCCAGGCCCACAGCGATGGGGTTGACTCTCAACTGTCCTCTGAAATGGCTAAACAAGGCATTCAGTTCAAAGGGGTAATTTTGCCTTGCCACTTCCAATGAAAGGATACATTTAAAATTCCACCAGAACCTCATGCTTGTGGCCTGTCTAAATGGAATTAATATTCACATAGAGTCATCCAGCATGAAAAGACATCTACCATTAACCCTTTCTATGCCCCTCATGATTTTATAACCCTCAACCTCCTACACTCCAGTAAAAAAGGCCCAACCTCTCCTTATAACTCAAACCCTCCATTGCCGGCAACATCCTGGTAAATCTCTTCTGAACCCTCTCCAGCTTAATAATATCCTTCCTATAACAGGGTGACCAGAACTGGACACAGTGCTCCTGAAGAGGTCTCACCAACGTCCTGTACAACCTCAACATGACGTCCCAACTCCTATACTCAAAGGTCTGAGCAATGAAGGTAAGCAGGGTGGCACAGTGACTCAGTGGTTAGCACCGCTGCCTTACAGCACCAGGGACTCGGGTTCAGTTCCACCCTCGGGCAACTGTCTGTGTGGAGTTTGCACCTTCTCCCTGTGTCTGTACAGGTTAGGATGGATTGGCCATACTAAATGGCCCCATAGTGTTCTGGGATGTGTAGGTTAGGTGGATGGGTCTGGGTGGGATGCTCTGAGAGTCAGTGTGGACTTGTTGGGCCAAAGGGCCTGTTTCCCCACTGTAGGGGATCCTACAATTCATGCCAAATGCCTTCTTAACCACCTTGTCTATATGTCCTGCAAACTTCAAAGAGTTCTAACCCTAGGTCTCTCTGTCTACAACACTGCCTACAGCCCTCCCATTAATTGTATAAGCTGTACCCTTGCATTTTGAAACAATACCTCGCACTTATCCAAGATAACAAGGTGTGGAGCTGGATGAACACAGCAGGCCAAGCAGCATCAGAGGAGAAGGAAAGCTGACGTTTCGGGTCTGGACCCTTCTTCAATCACGCATTTATCCAGCCCATTTTTCAGTCCATTGACACATTTGATCACGATTTCTTTGAAATCTCAGAAAACCTTCTTCACTGTCTACACTGCCGCCAACTTTGGTGTCGTCTGCAAACTTACTGACCATGCCTCCTGTATTCTCATCCAAATGATTTATATAAATGACAAACAAAAGTGGACCCAGAACCGATCCCTGTGGAACACCGTTGGTCACAGGCCTCCAGTCTGAAGAGCTGCCCTCCACCACCACCCGCTGTCTCCTGCCATTAATTCAGTTAAGTATCCAATTGGCAAGCTCACTGTAAATCCCAAGTGACCTGACTTCACTAATTAGTTCACCGTGCAGAACCTTGTCAAAGGCTTTATTATATTCCAGGTAAGCAACGGACATTGCTGTGTGTTTCAATATGAATTGTAGAATGTTTGTCAAACACTTTTTCTCATGATAAAATCGAAGGAGAGGTCTCTGGGATTGAAACATTAACACTCTCTCTCTCTCTCTCTGCATAGATACTGCCAGGACCTGCTGAGTTTCTCCAGCTCTTTCCGTTTTTGTTCCACAATGTTCAGGTCGTGCTCGAACATCAATCCCCAGACTCAGGACTGAAATAACATGCAAGCAAAGTGTCCCGATAAAACGATTCCTCCAGTTAAATGCAGTGAGTGGAGAACATTTGTATCTCACAAACAATGCGTGTAAAATTGATTTCAGTCACTTACAGCTGTCTCCAGGCTGGAGTGACTGGGGAATTACCCGAGCATCTCTATTCCATCTGGAAATAACAGGGACTTGTTTTCAATTCTTTCATGAAATGTGGGTGTTGTTGGCTGGGCTAGCATAGGTGTCCATTCCTAATTGCCCCTGAAAGGGTGGTAGTGAGCTGCCTTCTTGAACCGCTGCAGTCTGTGTGCTGTAGGGGCACCCACATGGTGCTGTTAACGAGGGAGTTCAGGATTTTGACCTGGTGACACTGAAGGAATGGGTAGCAGTGGGGAGACGCTGAATGCAGTCTTATTTAAATGTACGTTTTCTGGTCATTGCCTGTCAATTATTCGCGGGTTGAATGAAAGGCAGCTTAGCTCACCATACTGCAGAGCAAGAAGGTCGCTGTGTTCAACGTTTATCTTGAAAAGTTCAAGTGTATATTTGAGCAAAACGCTGAATGAATGCTGGGTTCAGAGGAGACCTTGCACTGAAGCCCTCAGCTGCCTTCTTCCGGTGGATAGATGGATGTCAGTGGGATCTCGCTCACATAGAATAGATGCATTGGCCTCCTCTCTGTCACACCCAATGTGTGGCTGTCTTTACAAGGTGCCTTGATTGTTTAGTGGTCGATGCCAGCGTTTTCAAGACTAGGAACAAAATGTTCCTTTTAGGGCATCAAGGGATAATGAGCAAAGGCTGATGGGAGTTGAGGTAGAGATTGGCTCTGATCTGATGGAAAGGTGGGCACCTCTGCTTACTTGAGTATCTGGTCCTATTGTACCCAAATTGCCTGCAAAGTTCAAAAGTGCTCATTCCACTTCACTGCACAGCATTATAGACATCTGTATATATTTACTTAGGGAGGGCATTCGTAAGAGCATCTTTTTATTAATTTATTCATCAGTGGCTGGACCAGCATTCATTGCCCCATCCCTAATTACCCAGAGGGCAGTTAAGAGTCAACCACATTGCTGTGAGTCTAGAGTCATGTGTAGGGAAGGTTGGCAGATTTCCTTCCCCAAAGGGCATTAATGAACCAGATGAGATTTTCTGACAATCATGCTCACCATTAAACTCTTAAAAAAATTGAGATTTTTTATTGACGTCAAACTCCACCACCTACCATGGCAGGATTTGACCCCAGGTGACCACAACATTACCTGGGGGTTCATGCATTAATAGGCCGTCACCTCCACCCCCCACCCCCATCAGTTATAGGATTGGGAAGGGTGGTGGCAGAGATTGAGCTCGGGGATGCCCTTTTGTTTTATTAGACAATGCTGTCAAGAATCAGTGTTCTTACGTTCAGCCAAGCCAGGCCAGCAACGCAAAGGAACGACCCTCTCACCAAACAAAACAGACGTTTGTGAGGAAAAGGAACCACTGCCCAGCTGTGTTTGTCATTTAGGTTTTGGTGTGTGATCAAACTTGAAATTGTTAGTGCCCCCTGCTGAAGCTGGCCTATATTTAGCCGCAGTGGGTGGTTTCTGGAGGTTGATGTTATGCGGAAATGGAGCTGACAGCATCTGGTTCCAACAATCGGGAAACTAAACAGGAACCACTTGGTGTCTCTTGTGCTAATCAATCGCTTGGTTCACAGAGCATCGGCTGGCTGAATTCATTTTCTTCAAACTGCCCACTTTTTTATTAATTGGTGACAGTTTCCAAGTTGGCAGGCATAAGCCGCTGGCATTTCTGCCCGCACCCAGCAGACTAGAGCGAGCGTGCCAGTGGCAGGGAAGGAGTTTCGGGAGGACGCTTTTGCTTTGACACGTGTCTGAGTTTTTCCAGGTTGGTTTAATGAGGAGCCTTCAAGTGAAGCCGTGTTCACTGAGGTACACACTATGCTGTGATTCAATAGCCACAGACACACCTTTTTTAAGAAGGCCAGCTCAAAAGGTCAAGCGACAGGGTCCAACCTCATTACTCTTGTTCAAAACATATTGAAACTGTATCATAGGGCTACTTTCAACCTTCTGTTTGACACCAGTTGCCATCAATAATGACTGAAGTATCTCAAGTGGTCAAGGAGCAGCCTTTTGCGAGGTCAAAATGGAGACGCCCTCTTCTTGATGGTTCAACACCAAATGCCAAGCTTTTGCCTTCTCTGTTGCCAGGATATGGACAGTTCAGGCAAGGCCACAGTTATCACCCAGCCCTTCCAAGGACACTCGGAGTCAGCTGTGGGACTGGAATTACATGTAGGCCCAAATCGGAATAAACAGGGAAGTTAATTCCATGGAATAAAGCTTGTGGTTTACATTGGATTGAGGAATCCTTTTCCTGTCTGCTCCTTCTTTCTATGAACCCTCCTTCCTCCCAAAGACGCTTTTCTCCCAGAGTAAGGACACTGCTCCAACTCCAGCCCCTCTCTGGAGTTTGCACATTCTCCCTGGTGAATGTCTGCGTGGGTTTCCTCTGGGTGCTCCAGTTTTCTCCCACAGTCTAAAGATGTGCAGGCTAGGCAGGTTAGCCATTCTAAATTGCCCCATAATGTCCAGGGATGTGTAGGTTAGAGTGGATTAGCCATGGGAAATGCAGGGTTACAGGGATAGGCTAGTGGGGTGAGTCTGGGTGGGATGTTCTTCAGAGGGTCAGTGTGAGCTCTATTGGCCAAATGGCCTGCTCCCACACTGTAGGGATTCTATGAAGGTCGAAAAGAGATGGTGGTTGAGAAGCAGTGTTAAGGAGATACTAATTTGCAAGTTTCCAACTTGCCACATGAAGGAATTTCCATAACTTTAGGAATGGTTGGGGGCACTGGGGGGCAGTGGGGAATGAGTGTGAAGAAGTGCATTCAATGGGGATCCAACAAGCCAACATTGCAATGTCTCACAAGGAGGTCACGCCAAGCCTTTCCCAAACACTGTGTTAGGAAAGGGAGCCAGAGGCTTGGGGAGGAGAGTTCCCAGGATGGTGCCAGGGATGTTACATAGAGAGACTAGAAGAAACTGGGACTACTCCCGGTGGAGCAGAGAGGGACGAATATCCTCAAGATGGCGGAGAAGGGACGGCACCTGATCGTAGGGCTTGGCCACTTGCGGGCACCATGCCACATCCACAGCTTCATCGGCCGTGGCGGCTTCGGTGTTCTCCCACGGTTTCTTTTCTCCCGCGGGGTGTCGCTTGAGGGCTGGGTCCCGCTTAGCCCCAGATCCATGGGCGGCACCGACTCAGCCTCTGGGTCGGTAGTTGGAGGAGCCTGAAGCTAGGATCCGCCCCCACCACCTCCGGCGAGCGATGACCGTTGGCAGCAAACGGAAGTGTAACGGAGGGGAACAAGAAGGAGAGGAAAAGATGAACTCCAATGTTTCAAGATGGCGCTGGAGTGTGGCGACACTTGGCGTTTTGCACGGCAAAAGATACTTTTCACCGTGTTTTTCATGCGACAACAAATCTAAATCTAAGGGGAGATTTAACAGAGAAATTAAAGCCATGAGGAAGTTTGACAGAGCAGAGAGGGAGAAGCCGAATCCACTTGCAAGAGCATTGGGAACCAGGTCTGTCCTGGCGCACCCGCGGTGACACGATGGCCAGGAAAGCACAACAACATCTCTACCCCCTCAGGAGGCTAAGGACATTTGGAATGTCTGTAAAGACTCTTACTAATTTTCATAGATGCACTGTAGAGAGCATTGTGGGGCGGCATGGTGGCACAGCGGTTAGCACTGCTGCCTCACAGTGCCAGGGACCTGGGTTTGATTCCACCCTCGGGTGACTGTCTGTGTGGTGTTTGCACATTCTCCCCGTGTCTGTGTGGGTTTCCTCTGGGTGCTCTGGTTTAGAACATAGAACATAGAACGATGCAACACAGAACAGGCCCTTCGGCCCTCAATGTTGCGCCGACCTGTGAACTAATCTAAGCCCATCCCCCTACACTATCCCATCATCATCCATATGCTTATCCAAGGACTGTTTAAATGCCCCTAATGTGGCTGAGTTAACTAATTTGGCAGGCAGGGCATTCCACACCCTTACCACTCTCTGAGTAAAGAACCTGCCTCTGACATCTGTCTTAAATCTATCACCCCTCAATTTGCAGCTATGTCCCCTCGTACTAGCCGACGTCATCATCCTAGGAGAAAGACTCTCACTGTCCACCCTGTCTAATCCTCTGATCATCTTGTTTCGTCCCACAGTCCAAAGATGTGCAGGTTAGGGTGGATTGGCCATGCTAAAGTGCCCTGTAGTGTTCAGGGAGGTGTAGATTAGATGGGTTATAGGGGGATGCGTCTGGGTGGGATGCTCTGAGGTTCGGTGTGGACTTGTTGGGCTGAAGGGCCTGTTTCCACACTGTGGGGATTCTATGACTTTCTATTCTATCTGAGTCCATCACAGCTTGGTATGGTAACGGCTCTGCCCAGGACCGGAAGAAACTACGGAGAGTTGTGAACACATCCCAGACCACCACACAAGCCAACCTTCCATCCATTGACTCCATCTACACTTCCCACTGCCTCGGGAAAGCAGCCAACATCATCAAAGACCCGTCCCACCCTGATTATACTCCCTTCCGCTGTCTTCCATCAGGCAGAAGCTTAACACACGCACCAACAGATTTAAGAACAGCTTCTTCCCTGCCGTTATTAGACTTCTGAATGAACCACTCAAATTTCAAATCTAATGTTGATCTTGCTTTGCGCACCTTCTCTGCAGCTGTAACACTGTATTCCTCACTCTGTTCTAATCCCCTAATGCACTTTGTATGGTATGATCTGCCTGTACTGCACACAAAACAAAACGTTTCACTGTACCCAGGTACATGTACCAATAATAAATCAAATCAGAGGGGGAAACAAAAGGTGAAACAACCTGAAGGGAAACGAGGAGATTTGGTTTACGTCATGAATTGCTACCATCAGGGACTTGTCTGAAAGGGGCAGGGGAGGCAATAAGAAAGCTAAAAGCGGACTTGGGGAAACACCTTGAAATGGAAAAATGTGTGTGGCAGTTGGGGAAAAGGGTGAGATGGTGTCAGCCTTGGCTTTGTGCAGGTAACACTGGAGTCTGGGACTGGCGGGTTCAAGTTTTAATCCAAAGACTTGTCGTTTGAAGTGCTTGCTCAGTCGCTCCGTCTGGTGAGGGTGGGTGTGTGTAGGGTGGGGGGGAGGATGCGGTGAGTGGGGTTCGTGGCCGCGTGTTTGCATGCATGTGCGGCGTTGCCGCTGAGACGCAAGCATCAGAACAGGATGTCTGACCACCCTTGTTCGGAAGAGAACGTCAGATTTGCAATGGATCGAAAATAGTTCTCGAGCTGGGCTGGAGGCAGCAGTCGGAGGTCTAACGGTGGTACGGGTAATGCAAACCAAGCTGCATGCTGCTTCTCTGCACCGGCCTATTTTTAGCTTTGAAGCAGGTGCGAAGCTGCTCGTACATTGGTGGTTTTATTTTATTTTTCTTGGGTGCTTAGCAACGTGGACCACTCTTTCCAGGTGTTGCAGTGTCTTCAGTCTGAAATGCGGGGAAGCTAATTTGCTCACAGCAAGCTCCGTGAAGTTGCCATGTGATGATGGAGAGATCATCTGTTGTCAGTTATTTAGGCCCAGGATAAATTTTGGGACAATCCATCAAGTTGCGCTGATTTATCCTATACGTCCGCCCAACACGTCAGGCACAGTTTCAATTTAACGCCTCAACTATGTTAAGAGGGTGGCACTGCTACCTTACAGCGCCAGGGACCCATGTTCGATTCCAACTCAGGCAACTGAAGTTTGCACATTCTCCCCATGCCTGAGTGGGTTTCCTCCGGGTGCTCTGGTTTCATCCCACATTCCAAAGATGTGCAGGTTAGGGTGTATTGGCCGTGCTAAATTGTCCTGTAGTACCCAGGGATGTGCAGGATAGGGTGGATTGGCCATGCTAAATTGTCCCACTGTGTCCAGGGATGTGCAGGTTAGGGTGGATTGGCCATGCTAAATTGTCCTGTAGTACGCAGGGATGTGCAGGTTAGGGTGGGTTGGCCATGCTAAATTGTCCTGTAGTACCCAGGGATGTGCAAGTTAGGGTGAATTGGCCGTGCTAAATTGTCCTGTAGTGTCCAGGGATGTGCAGGTTAGGGTGGATTGGCCGTGCTAAATTGTCCTGTAGTACCCAGGGATGTGCAGGTTAGGGTGGATTGGCCATGCTAAATTGTCCCATTGTGTCCAGGGATGTGCAGGTTAGGGTGAATTGGTCGTGCTAAATTGTCCTGGAGTACCCAGGGATGTGCAAGTTAGGGTGAATTGGCCGTGCTAAATTGTCCTGTAGTGCCCAGGGATGTGCAGGTTAGGGTGGGTTGGCTATGGGAAAATATCCCATGTTGCCCAGGGATGTGCAGGTTAGGGTGGATTGGCCGTGGGAAATGGAAGGGTTATAGGGTTGGTCTGGGTCAGAGGGTCCATGCAGACTTAATGGACTGAATGGTCTCTACCTAAGTAGGATTTAGGCCCACAACCTTCTGCATCTGAGACACGGACCCCTCTACACTGTTGCTTAGGGAATTTGGTTGTCGCTTGAAATTGCAGCTACGATCACAGGCAGCATTCAGCTGAGAATACACAGGCTACTGCCACAACGTATCCATGGCTCTCATATTCAATAAATTGACATCTGCCCATGAGAACTGGAGTTGCAACTCTGCTTGGTTGGCGAGTTGCCAGGGGAAGCAGCTTGCTAATCTAATTCAAAGCGAAGTGTGCCCCATGCCCAGTTTAGTGTGCCCCACATACATGCGAGCCCAGACCCGGTGTCCCTCCTTCACCCTGTTTATGACACTCCTCAAGCTGACCTCTTTGACCCAGCTGTTGGTCACCTGACCTTAAAAGCAGGTCAGTGTCAACTCTCAGTTTGGTGATGTTCCAGTGAAGCATCCTGGGAAGTTCTGCTTTGTCAATAGTGGGATGTAAGTGCCTATAGCCATTAGTATGGCCAATCCTCACTGTCTGGTTTCACCCCAAAGCGATCCCACAAGGCAATTCACCGCTCCACCTTCAACTTTGTCAGTCAGAGCTACTTTAAAATGTCAGAATGGCCAGCCTTGCTAGCCTTTCCTTATTTACCACTGGGGAGTGGCCAAAGTGCATGCAGGAACCAACTGAGGTTGGCGTGAGAAGGAAGTGAACAATGAGGTCACAGCAGGGAACGCCACCGTGTTTGTTATCTGCAGATCAGTGGGGTGGGTGAGCCCCTGAGAGACCGAAGGTGTTTGGAGGAAAACAAAGCTTTGGAGGAGGAGCTGATGTCATGAGGAGTCATTTGAAGAACATGAGAATGAGGTAAAAGGGAAGCAATGCAAAGATTGAACTATTTTCATCTTAGTGACAACAAAAATGGGAAGTACAGAGAAAATAAAAGGTGGGGTAGTTCTGGGGATGTGAACTTCCCCCTTTAGCCTCGCTTCCCGTTTTTAGTCATGTTTCTTACTAAATAAACACAGTCACAAGGATGGGGGTAGTTAAGAACTCTCGACAGGAGACAGTCCATTCATGCCACAGTGAGGGACTTGTGCCAGCATCAGATTTGGAGAGAACCTCTTTGCTGTGGTCAAGCCAAGTTCATTGCCTATTTTATTTAAAAGCAGATTAACTGGAAAGTATTCTTACACCATTTTTACTCTCTGTAACTGGCCTGCACATCAGAATCAGCTGCTCTGATTATGTTTGCCAGCTCGCTGCCAATGGATCAGCATTCACTGGGCACCCTCTGACATTGCCTGCACTTGCTTGGCAAAATTTCCCCCTTTCAGTTGGCAGTGCACTGGGATCAAACAGACACACAAAGGCTAGGATGCTTGGGAGACAGGATCAAGGCCACAGGAATGCAAAATGTTTGGGACGTCTTCCACGCAAAGGCTGATCGCTGGCTGTAACAATCAGCCTGACAGCGCCAGGAGGGATACAGTCTTTCGGCCTTTTCCAGATCAGAGTTGGGCCGTAGACTGAGAGAAACGAGATACACTTCAATACCTTTGGCAGGATTTGTTGAAGAGCACATCACGCCATCATATGACACGACACAGCGTGACTCCCACCAAACCAGGCCACTTGGCCCAAATACTCCTTGCTGGTATTCAGGTAAACTGTGAGTCTTCTCCCGTCCCCCTTCCGTCAGTATAAAATCGTATGTGGTTAGAATATAGGATGGAATAGAGTATCCTTTATTGTCACATGTACTTCAGTACAGAAGTGTAGGAGTACAGTGAAAAGTTTTTACAATGGCTGCCTCTAATGGTGCCATCTTAGGTATAAGTACCTAGATACAAATCTTGGATACAAAAGGGGAATAGAAGGAAAGAGAGTAACATTGCTTACAGTGTGTAAAAAATAAATTAGAAATAAGATAGTTATAACATAGTTAAAAGATTGACATCACAGTCCGGTGAAGAATTTCAAATAACAGCAGCTTAGCACATAGTCTAACCGCCCGCACCAGGCCCCAGTCCAACAACTGCTATCCTCCGCACCAACACTCTGCTGCACCAAGGTGAGAGGCACTGCTCTGGGACTCACTTCCCCTGGTGCTGCTCTGGGACTCTCATCCCCTGGCTATGCTCTGGGGCTCAATTCCCCTGGCACTGCCCCGGGGCTCTCATCTCCTGGTGCTGCTCTGGGACTCTCATCCCCTGGCGCTGCCCCAGGGCTCTCATCCCCTGGCTATGCTCCGGGGCTCACTTCCCCTGGCACTGCCCCGGGGCTCTCATCTCCTGGTGCTGCTCCGGGGCTCACTTCCCCTAGCGCTGCCCTGGGGTTCTCATCCTCTGGCGATGCTCTGGGGCTGTCATCCCTTGGCGCTGCACTGGGGGTCACTTCCCCTGGTGCTGCTCTTGGACTCTCATCCCCTGGCGCTGCCCCAGGACTCGCTTCCCCTCACGCTGTCCAGAGACTCACTTTCCCTCGCGCTGCTCTGGGAGTCTGAACCCTTGGCGCTGCTCTCGCACCACAGCTGGAGTACTGTGTGCAGTTCTGGTCACACACTGCAGGAAGGATGTGATTGCAGTAGAGGGGCTGCAGAAAATATTCACCAAGATGTTGTGGCCAGTGGACAGCATGGTGGCTCAGTGGTTAGCACTGCTGCCTCACAGCACCACGGGCCTGCATTCGATCCCACCCTCGGGTGACTGTCTGTGTGGGAGTTTGCACATTCTCCCTGTGTCTGCGTGGGTTTACTCCCACAGTCCAAAGATGTGCAGGCTAGGGTGGATTGGCCGTGCTAAATTGTCCCATCGTGCCCAGGGATGTATAGGTTGGGTGGGTTAGCCGTGGGAAATACAGGGTTACAGGGATAGTATGGGTTGCTCTTTGCGGGGGGGTTGGTGAGAACCCATTGGGCTGAATGGCCTATCCCTGCACTGTGGAGATTCTAGGTTGCCTGGGATGGAACAGTTTAGCGATAGCATAATCTCAAGAGCAGAGAAGACAGAGGGGGGGGGAAACCTGATAGATGTGTCTAAGATGGTGAGGGGCATGGACAGGGTGGATAGGAAGCAACTTAATAACAAGGGGTCATCATTTTAAAGTGGAAGGCAGGAGATTTGAGGTAAAATCCTTTTCACCCAGAGGGTAGTAGGGGTCTGGGAGGCACTGCCTGGGAGGGTAATTGAGGCAGAAAACCTCACA
Organism: Ginglymostoma cirratum; assembly: GCA_024137785.1. Taxonomy (NCBI): domain Eukaryota; kingdom Metazoa; phylum Chordata; class Chondrichthyes; order Orectolobiformes; family Ginglymostomatidae; genus Ginglymostoma; species Ginglymostoma cirratum. Next base: position 12,713,482 of record JAHRHZ010000089.1, read on the forward strand.
ACCTTTAAAAAGGACTTGGCTGAGAGCCTAAAGTGTCATAACATTCAAAGCTATGGGGCCTAGTGCAGGAAAATGGGGCCAGTGTAGACTGAGCGTAGTTTAGTCAGTACAGACTCAATAGGCCGAAGGGCCTTTTCTGTTATGTACAATTCTGTATCCTTCTATTGCCTTCTCTTTCATCTCCCTAACTCCTTTTTCCTGAATTGCATAATTCTTTTGTTTTATTATTCAGTCTGTTCAGAGATGTTGCTAGACACCTCTGGAGCAGGTGCTTTGTGGCTCTGTTTGCTGCCTGTGGGAGCGAGTTCCGTGCTGTCATCACTCTCCTAGTACAGACCCTTCTCCTGAATGGCCTGTTGGATTTATTGGTGACTACCTACACCCCCAGCGTGTTGTGAAGAAGTGGCTGTAGATCAGAAGGTTAAAAATGTAGCCCCAATGTTTCAGAAGGGAGGGAGAAAGGATGGGCTTAATGGTTCAAGTCACTGGCAGTGGAAATACTAGAATCCACCATAAAGGATGTGGTAAGTCAATACAGAGAAAATAAATGGTCTGATGAGGCAGGATTTATGAAGGGGAAATCATGTTTGACAAACCAGTTAGGGTTTTTTTGTCACAATGCTACCAGCAGAGTTGATAATAGTAGGGTTGGATTTTCAGAAGGCTTTCGAAGGGTTCCACACAGGTCAGGAAACAAAAACAGAGCTCGTGGGATAGTTGGTGATCTACTGGCATACAGAAAAAGCAGTGGTGAAGATCAGTGGGAAGCCAGAGGATTGGGAAGCCTTTAAAAACCAGCAGAGGTTAGCTCAAACAAACAATAAGATGGGAGGAGAAGATGAAATTTGAGAGTAAGCTACCTAGTAATATGAAAGAAGATTGCGAGAGTTCTTTGAGCTATCTAAAAGGTAAGAGTGGACATTGGGCCACTGGAAAATGAGGCTGGAGAAGTAGAAATAGGTACTTTGCCTCAGTTTTCAGAGTGGAAGGTACCCAGACCAGATGGACTACATCCCGGAGGTCTGAAGGAGGTAACTGAGGAGATTGTAGAGGTGTTAGTGGTGATCTTTCAGGAATCACTGGAGTCAGGGAGGGTCCCAAAGGACTGGAAAATGGCTAATGTAACACACCTGTTTAAGAAGGGAGGGAGGCAGAAGAGGGGCAACTATAAGCTGGTTAAGCCTGACCTTGGTTATTGATAAGATTTTAGAGACCCTTATTAAGGATGAGATTGCGAAGTATTGAATTGAATTGAATCATTTATTGACAAGTGTATTCGATGTTAAAAATACAGTGATTATTTGAAAATGCATGGCAAAATAGGGCTGAGTCAGGACAGCTTCATCAAGAGGTAATGCCTGACAAATCTGTTAGAATTCTTTGAGGGGGTATCGAGCAAGTTAGACAAAGGAGAGCCGGTGGACATGATCTGTTTGGATTTGCAGAAGGCCTTAAACAAGGTGCTACACAGGAAGCTGCTCAATAAGATAAGAGCCCATGGTGTTAGGGGCAATGTACTGGCATGGATAGAGGATTGGCTGACTGGCAGAAGGCAGAGGGTGGAGATAATGGGGTCTTTTTCAGGATGACAGCCGGTGACTAGTGGAATTCTGCAGGGGTCAGTGTTGGGGCCATAACTATTCAAGTTGTACATTAATGATCTGAGTGAAGGAACTGAGGGCATTGTTGCTGAGTTTGCAGATGACACAAAGATAGGTGGAGGGATAGGTAGTGTTGAGGAAGTGGGGAGGCTGCAAAAGGACTTGGACAGGGTAGGAGAGTGAGCAAAGAAGTGGCAGATGGAACACAATGTGGGAAAGTATGAGGTTATACACTTGGTAGGAAGAATAGAGGTGTAGACTGTTTTCTCAATGAGGAAAGGCTTTGGAAATCTGAAGCTCAAAGGGACTTGGGAGTCCTAGTAAAGGATTCTCTTAAGGTTAGCAGAGATAACAAGGTGTGGAGCTGGATGAACACATCAGGATGATGCTGCTTGGCCTGCTGTGTTCATCCAGCTCCACACCTTGTTATCTCGGATTCTCCAGCATCTGCAGTACCTATTATCTCTTAAGGTTAGCATGCAGGTTCAGTTGGCAGTTAGGAAGGCAAATGCAATGTTAGCGTTCATTTCAAGAGGGCTAGAATACAAGAGCAGGGATGTACTGCTGAGGCTGTATAAGGCTCTGGTCAGACTGCATTTGGAATATTGTCAGCAGTTTTGGACCCTCTATCTAAGGAAGGATATGCTGGCTTTGGAGGGAGTCCAGGGGAGGTTTCCAAAAATGATCCTGGGGATGAAGGGCTTGTTGCATGAGGAATGGTTGAGGACTCTCGACCTGTACTTGATGGAGTTTAGAAGGATGAGGGGGGATCTGATTGAAACTTACAGAATGCTGAGAGATCTGGAAAGAGTGGACATGGAGAAGATGTTTCCACCAGTAGGAGAGACTAGGACCCAAGAGCACAGCCTCAGAGTGAAGGGACAACCTTTGAGAACTGAGATGAGGAGGAATTTCTTCAGCCAGAGGGTGGTGAATCTGTGGAACTCATTGCCGCAGAGGGCTGTGGAGACCAAGTCGTTGAGCATATTTAAGATAGAGACAGGTTCTTGATTAGTAAGGGGATCAAGGGTTACAGGGATAGGGCAGGGGAATGCGGCTGAGAAACATTACAGCCACGATTGAATGACAGAGCAGATTCAATGGGCTGAATGGTCTAATTCTGCTCCTATATCTTTTGGTCTGATGGCATAGATTAAGAATTGATTATTAGAAGCGAAACAGAGTTGGAATAAATGGGGAATTCTCATTAGTTTTGACTACTGGGGCACTAAGCTAGGGCAGTTTGACATGAAATCTAAGGGGAACTTCTGGACAAGAGGTAGAATGTAAAGAAGAACATTATTTTGAATAACATTATTAACCCTGTGAAAGCACCCCCCCCCGGTGGATAGATATAAAAAGTTCATGTAAAGGCAGCTCATTTGCATCAGCTCCTGTTTGAGATTCCTGATGGCTCTGTCAGAAAATGTACTGCCTGGTTCGGCCCAGAATTCCACAGCTTAGGACGCTCCCCGGTGTTCTTGTTGGGCTCAGCGCCCTGATGTTATGGTTCATGAACGAACGGAAAATGACACAAATTGTTCAAAGTGGCGGAGATGACATGAGGGAAAGAGTGCTCATTCAACTGGCATTTGTCCACTCCTGGCAGCTTGTGGGATTTGCCACCTCTGCCAGTGTGTGGTACTGGGTAAGGGTTGTTTGAGGGGGCTCACTCCCACCATCCCTCCTTTGTGTTGGGCCTTTCTAGTGCTTAGGGGTAGAGGCTACACCACTGTGGAGTATCTCCAGAAGAGGGAGCAAATTACTTCCAATGCTGGAATCTGTACTGAAAACTAAAACAACTCTTTGGGCTCAACATTGAGTTCAATGCCTTCAAATTGTGAACTCATTCTTTCCTTTTCTTTTAGCTTTACTTGTTACATTCTCTGTCACCCTCTTTCCTCTCTCCCTACCCCAGTGGGACAGTCTGGCAGTTAGACACACCATTGTTGTGCCAATCTCACATTCAAATCACTTTATCTGAACCATCAACATCCTTTCTCCCCCCAGGGCTCAACACCCTGCCCCCCCCCCAACGATGGGAGGGGGGGGGGGGGGGGGGGGGAGGAACATCCTTTCTCCCCCAGCACTCTCAACCCCACCCCCCCACCCCCACTACAGTACAAATCCTTAATCTGATCTATCAACATCCTTTCTCCCCCAGCACTCTCCACCCCACCTCCCCACTACAGGATAAATCCTTAATCTGAACTATCAACATCCTTTATCCCCCAGCACTCTCACCCCCAACCCACTACAGAACATAGAACATAGAACATTACAGCGCAGTACAGGCCCTTCGGCCCTCGATGTTGCGCCGACCTGTGAAACCAATCTGAAGCCCATCTAACCTACACTATTCCCTTACCATCCATATGTTTATCCAACAACCATTTAAATGCCCTTAAAGTTGGCGAGTCTACAACTGCTGCAGGCAGGGCATTCCACGCCCTTACTACTCTCTGAGTAAAGAACGTACCTCTGACATCTGTCCTATATCTATCACCCCTCAATTTAAAGCTATGTCCCCTCGTGCTAGCCATCACCATCTGAGGAAAAAGGCTCTCACTGTCCACCCTATCTAATCCTCTGATCATCTTGTATGTCTCTATTAAGTCACCTCTTAACCTTCTTCTCTCTAACGAAAACAGCCTCAAGTCCCTCAGCCTTTCCTCATAAGACCTTCCCTCCATACCAGGCAACATCCTGGTAAATCTCCTCTGCACCCTTTCCAATGCTTCCACATCCTTCCTATAATGCGGCGACCAGAACTGTACGCAATACTACAAGTGCGGCCGCACCAGAGTTTTGTACAGCTGCAACATGACCTCACGGCTCCGAAACTCAATCCCTCTATCAATAAAACCTAACACACCGTACGCCTTCTTAACAACCCTATCAACCTGGGTGGCAACTTTCAGGGATCTATGCACATGGACACCGAGATCTCTCTGCTCGTCCACACTACCAAGAATCTTACCATTAGCCCTGTACTCTGTATTCCTGTTACTCCTTCCAAAGTGAATCACCTCACACTTTTCCGCATGAAACTCCATTTGCCACCTCTCAGCCCAGCTATGCAGCTTATCTATGTCCCTCTGTAACCTGCAACATCCTTCCGCACTGTTCACAACTCCACCGACTTTAGTGTCATCTGCAAATTTACTAACCCATCCTTCTACGCCCTCATCCAGGTCATTTATAAAAATGACAAACAGCAGTGGCCCCAAAACAGATCCTTGTTGTGCATGACTAGTAACTGAACTCCAGGATTAGCATTTCCCATCAACCACCACCCTCTGTCTTCTTACAGCTAGCTAATTTCTGATCCAAACCGCTAAATCACCCTCAATCCCATGCCTCCGAATTTTCTGCAATAGCCTACCGTGGGGAACCTTATCAAACGCTTTACTGAAATCCATATACACCACATCAACCGCTTTACCCCCATCCACCTGTTTAGTCACCTTCTCGAAGAACTCAATAAGGTTTGTGAGGCACGACCTACCCTTCACAAAACTGTGTTGACTATCCCTAATCAAATTATTCCTTTCCAGATGATTATAAATCCTCTCTTATAATCCTTTCCAACACTTTACCCATAACCGAGGTAAGGCTCACTGGTCTATAATTACCAGGGTTATCTCTACTCCCCTTCTTGAACAAGGGGACAATATTTGCTATCCTCCAGTCTTCTGGCACTATTCCTGTAGACAATGACGACATAAAGATCAAAGCCAAAGGCTCTGCAATCTCCTCCCTAGCTTCCCAGAGAATCCGAGGATAAATCCCATCAGGCCCAGGGGACTCATCTATTCTCACACTTTCCAGAATTGCTAACACCTCCTCCTTATGAGCCTCAATCCCGTCTAGTCTAATAGCCTGTATCTCAGTATTCTCCTCGACAACATTGTCTTTTTCATGTGTGAATACTGATGAAAAATACTCATTTAGCGCCTCTCCTATCTCTTTGGACTCCACGCACAACTTCCCACTACTGTCCTTGACTGGCCCTAATCTTACTCTAGTCATTCTTTTGTTCCTGACATACCTGTAGAAAGCTTTAGGGTTTTCCTTGATCCTACCTGCCAAAGACTTCTCATGTCCCCTCCTGGCTATTCTTAGCTCTCTCTTTAGGTCCTTCCTGGCTAACTTGTAACTCTCAAGCACCCTAACTGAGCCTTCATACCTCATCTTTACATAAGCCTCCTTCTTCCTCTTGACAAAAAATTCAACTTCTTTAGTAAACCACGGTTCCCTCGCTCGACCACTTCCTCCCTGCCTGACAGGTACACACTTATCAAGGACACGCAGTAGCTGTTCCTTGAACAAGCTCCACATTTCAATTGTGCCCAGCCCCTGCAGTTTCCTTCCCCATCCTATGCATCCTAAATCTCGCCTATTCGCCTCATAATTGCCTTTCCCCCAGCTATAACTCTTGCCCTGCAGTATATACCTATCCCTTTCCATCGCTAAAGTAAATGTAACCGAATTGTGGTTTCTATCACCGAAGTGCTCACCTACCTCCAAATCTAACACCTGGCCTGGTTCATTACTCAGTACCAAATCCAATGTGGCATCGCCTCTTGTTGGCCTATCTACATACTGTGTCAGGAAACCCTCCTGCACACGTTGGACAAAAACTGACCCATCTAAAGTACTCGAACTATAGCGTTTCCAGTCAATATTTGGAAAGTTAAAGTCCCCATAAAAACTACCTTGTTACTTTCGCTCCTATCCAGAATCATCTTTGCAATCCTTTCCTCTACTTCTCTGGAACTTTTCGGAGGCCTATAGAAAACTCCCAACAGGGTGACCTCTCCTTTCCTGTTTCTAACCTCAGCCCATAATACCTCAGTAGACGAGTCCTCATCAAACATCCTTTCTGCCACCGTAATACTGTCCTTGCCTAACAATACCACACCTCCTCCTCTTTTACCACCTTCCCTGATCTTACTGAAAGATCTAAACCCCGGAACCTGCAACAACCATTCCTGTCCCTGCTCTATCCATGTCTCCGAAATGGCCACAACATCAAAGTCCCAGGTACCAACCCTTGCTGCAAGTTCACCCACCTTATTCCGGATGCTCCAGGCACTGAAGTAGACACACTTCAAACCACCTTCCTGCCTGCTGGTACACTCCTGTGTGACCTTGAAACCTTATTCATGACCTCACTACTCTCAACTTCCTGTACACTGGAGCTACAATTCAGGTTCCCACCACCCTGCTGAATTAGTCTAAACCCTCCCGAAGAGCATTAGCAAATTTCCCCCCCAGAATATTGGTACCCCTCTGGTTCAGGTGTCGACCATCCCGTTTGTAGAGGTCCCACCTACCCCAGAATGAGCCCCAATTATCCAGGTATCTGAATCCCTCCCTCCTGCACCATCCCTGTAGCCACGTGTTCAACTGCTCTCTCTCCCTATCCCTCGCCTCATTAGCACGTGGCACGGGTAACAAACCAGAGATAACAACTCTGTTTGTTCCAGCTCTAAGATTCCACCCTAGCTCCTTGAATTTCTGCCTTACATCCCCATCCCTTTTCCTACCTATGTCGTTGGTGCCTATGTGGACCATGACTTGGGGCTGCTCCCCCTCCCCTTTAAGGATCCCGAAAACACGATCCGACACATCACGGACCCTGGCACCTGGGAGGCAACAAACCAACCGCGAGTTTCTCTCGTTCCCACAGAATCTCCTATCTGTCCCCCTAACTATGGAGTCCCCAATGCTCTCCTCCTTTCCCCGCTTCCCTTCTGAGCAACAGGGACAGAGTCTGTGCCAGAGACCTGTACCCCACGGCTTACCCCTGTTAAGTCGTCCCCCCCAACAGTATCCAAAATGGTATACTTGTTATTGAGGGGAACGGCCAAAGGGGATCCCCGCACTGTCTGCCTGTTCCCTTTCCGTCCCCTGACTGTAACCCATCTACCTTAAATCCTTAATCTGATCTATCAACATCGTTTCACCCCCAGCACTCTACACCCCACCACCTGCACATCCCGCTTTCCCCCAGCACCAACTATGGCATAAATGCTGGTGCCACCACACTTCACGTCAGCTCTGATGAAGAGTCATCTAGGATCGAAACGTTAGCTTGGTCTCTCTCCACGGATGCTGCCTGACCTAGTGTGATCTCCAGAAGAGGCTGTTCTTTGATGATAAGGAGGTTTATTGGAATAAGGACGAGTATATTTGATCAGGTAGAATTCCTGGGACTGAAGGGAGCTGGTACGGATACATCTGCTCCCTCAGACTGTCTGTCAGAAATCAAATAGGTGAGACCAAAGTCACATGAACATTAACCCTTTCAGAACCGTTATAAAAGGGGAGGTGGCGCTGTGTTGGTAATATCACTGGATGAGTAGTCCAGAACCAGGGAGTACGGATTCAAATCCCCATGAATGGAATTTGAATGTGTTAAAAATCTGGAAGGAAGGAACTACCAACAGAACCACCATTGAATGTTGTTCATAAAAGAACCCATCTGGTTCACTCTTCAAGGAGGGAGCTCTGTCCTCTGACAATAGCCAGCAATGTCCATATTTGAACAAATTAAATCAACATTCCCAGTTAGACTTAAAATGTTTGTCTGTTCAAAGGATTTGGATTGGTTGACACTCCAGTGCTGTACTGTCAGGAGTACCATCTTTTCGAGGAGATGTTAAACTGAGACCTTCATGGAAAACAATCCCATTGTAGCTCCCGAAACAGGAGTGAGAAATACTCCCCTCAGTGGCCTCAACAACACGTAAAAATCTTCGGGGGTGGCACAGTGGCTCATGGTGCTGGGGAACTGGGTCCAATTCCACCCTTGGGTGACTCCCTGTGTAGAGTTTGCATGTTCTGCCCCAGTGTCTGTGTGGGTGTGCTCCGGGTGTTCCAGTTTCCTCCCACAGTCCAAAGGTGTGCAGGTTATGGTGGATTGGCCGTGCTAAATTGTCCTGTAGTGCCCAGGGATATGCAGGTTAGGGTGGATTGGCCGTGCTAAATTGTCCTGTAGTGCCCAGGGATGTGCGGGTTAGGGTGGGTTGGCCGTGCTAAATTGTCC
>JAHRHZ010000089.1:12733091-12744006 GCA_024137785.1 Ginglymostoma cirratum
CCCCCCCCCCCGACACAGGTTCAAATCTCATTATGGAAACAAAAGAATTTACTTTCCACATTAAATATAAACTCTCCACAATGACAACCATGTTATGGACTGTTATGAATACCCATTTGTCATCTGGTCCAGTAAACACCGTCTAGGAAGAAAATATCTACCATTTGTATCTGGTCTGGTCTACAGGGGTGACTCCACCTCCAATCTGGTTGACTCAAGTGCGTTGAGGCCAAAACATTGAATGCTTTCAAGGAGGAGTTAGATCTAGTTTTTAAGGACTAAAGGGATTTAAAAAAAAAAGGATATGAGGAGAAAGTGGGAACAGGGGACTGAGTTGGATGATCAGCCGTGATCATCATGAACGGCAGAGCAGGCTTGAAGGGCTGAATGGCCACCTCCTGCTCTTTTTTGGTTTCCAAATAGCCTAACTACTCAGTTCAAGGGGCAATTAGGGATGGCCAATAAGCACTGGCCTTGCCAGTGATCCCTACCTCCCATGGAAGGATACTAGTTTGAGACCAGAGTTGTTGATCTTCAAATGAAATTTAGAATTTGACTAAATATCTCCCGAAGAGGATCCTTCACTAAAAGGGATCTCTAATTAACCTGACCTCATTAGGCATTACTAAATCTTTTAAAAAAAACCTGTCCCAAGCTAGGTTTTGTAATGTACTGCCCCAAGAAACAATGCCTGATGCGCTCTACAAATTCATCTTCCAAGTTACCTCAGCCCATTTGATTAGTCCCGTCAAGACACAAATGAAAGTCACCCATGAAAATTTGGTAGTATCCTTCTTACAGCCCCTTATTTCCCAAATGTATCCTACAGCGAGGCTACCCTGCAAGTTAGCTGACCCCCTCCTGTGATTTCTTCCCCTTGCTGTGACAGATTAGCACACAAATTGATGACACATTTTAATTCAAGGACTTTCTTTCTGTTACATTTGCAAAATAAAAATGAAAAGGTGATCACAAAAATCCAAATTTTTTTTTAACTTGCCTGTATAACTTCTCTTATGCTAACTACAAATTCAGCTGGGCTTTGGAAAAAGCATTTTTCCAACTAAAACAAAGTCAGCTTAAAATCATTTGAGGATGAATTTCGCATCTGTGTAATCGTGGGTAGCTCTTTCATAAAGAGCTAGCATCAGCACAACAGGCTGAATGGCCTCTTTCAGCACTAAGGTTTTAGCAGGAATTATTTCAGCAAAATTAAAATCCAACACAAAATGAAAAACGTATCTTTATTCTTCCAATATGTACACACAAATCCGATCGCAAAACAGTGAAGAATGCAATACATCAGTTAAAACACACTCCAGTTAGTTCAAATACAGTGGGATAGGCCGAAACCTTGTTGGATTTGGTATGTGGATGACCAATCAAGCCCGTCTCATCAGCAAAGTCAAACAAAGTTTGGCAAGAGCAGCATCGACTAAAGAGACATTGACTGCCCTCGTTTTGAGGCGGATTGGCCTAGTAAGAGAAGAATAGACAAGCTTGAACATTGAATTGGAACCTGAGCCCGTAATCTCAGCAGCACCAGAGGGGCTGCTGCTTTTCTATTTATTTGCTTGAGCAGACAGGGACCCTCGCTCTCAGCTGAATGGAAGCATTTGGGAGAACGCATGCAAGAGAATCTTTAATCCCTCAACAACTCAGCTCGAGTGGTCAGTGATCACATTGCTGCTTGTGGGAGCTTGCTGTGTGCAAACTGGCTGTCACATTTCCAATGTTACAACTGTGGTGACACTTCTAAAGTCCTCTGGTTTCTAACCTTGGCGCGCCCCAAAGTGTTTTACAATCAATGAAGACAGGCCTTCTTTTCTAGTGTGCCACCTGCAGGCTGGTCATGGCACCACCCAGCCAGGACTGAGCCATGTTTGGCCTGGTCAATGTCACGCAAGAGCTCAGACCAAAAAAAAAAAGGAGGAGGATGACAAGATTGCTATAAGTGGACCAATAGAGGTGGGCAAATGCTGGGAGAGGAGGCCAAGATTACATTGGGTAAAGACAAAAATCAAGCTTGGATGGGAGACTCCCTCTCCCCCTCCCCACCAACGAATTTTAACTGAAACTCAAGTTGCACTTTTCAGGAAAAGTAACTTAACACTTCCAATATGGCTTCTCTGGTGCCCAGCATGCATTAAAAAAAGTTGGCGACTTGCCTTTGGGAGGGTCACGTAGCTTTTTTTTTGGGGGGGGGTGGTGACTTGAAAAATTTGGGAGTGAAATTACCCCTCAGAGCAGCAGGGATGGCAATTGTCGTGGTAATTGCCCCTTGGAGTGTGCGCAGGATAGCATGGCGGGAAGAGATTGCCCTGTTGAAAGGAGCACTTGCAGAAAACATCTTAAAAAAGTCTCCCCACCCAAAATGGATGCCAGGCAGATAGTTAAATGCCAGCTCCTCTGCCCACTGATGACCTTTGCCAGCAAGATTTCGGCCAGTCGATCGTACAGTGGGCCCTTTTTAAAGTAAGGTCGTGCAGCATTTGAAATCTTATTAGCAGCAAGAAACAGATTTACAAATATTGTCACCAGCCACAACAGCACAGAGCCCCCATACAAAAATATTCCAAATGTGAAGTGATTTGATTTTTACAACAGTAGTCTTAAACTTACCTAGCATGTCAAAGTCAAAATACAAGGTCTAAAATATCAAGTTTCACATCAGAACAGTCGTAACATTTTCTATCTGCATACCGTGAGGTAATTTTTCTTCTCTTTTAAAAAAAAGATGAGAAGTAGTCAGTAGTTTGGAGTAAAATGAGTAACAGATTCCCACGTGCAGTACATGCCAATTGATTTTGGCATTCAGTGCCAATTCAAGTGGGCATTCAATGCCACGTCAGCCCATCACACCAACTGCATGAGAGGCAAATGGCTAAAAAAGGGGCACAGTTGCCAGGGCAAAGCATGTACCAACCTTTTTACTACATAGTCCCAACAGGACTGATCTCAATGCTGTGTCAAATCAGGGCTGGGATGGGTGACAAAAAGACAACTTTAATATAGCCCCGTTTGTACAGCTCACACATCATTGTTGCCTCGGTGACATTAGATCAGTGTTTGATTGGCGATATCCTCCTCATCACCCAGAGATTGGTTTGGCAACAAGGCCTGTCCAGAAAGGCCTCAGGTCAGACAGCAATGCCGTACGACAACGCCCTTTCAAATTTTAAAAGCAGGCCCCTCACTCAAAGATTGCACTGCTCAGACAATAAATCTTTTAATCCACAATTTAAAAGTAGTCAAAAAGTGACCGAAACATCGTGCTTCAATTCTGAAGGGCTTCCAAGATGGCCGACAGCTGAAAACACCCAGCAGTTGGAGAAACGAGGCAAGTGCATTTACTTTACATTTTTCTCCAAAGCCAAGTTACAATTCAGTTGATAAATACAGCAATCTGTAGCACATCGAATCAGGTTCAGGTTTCAACCCCTGGCCTGCACTGATAGTATTTCAAGAGTTTTTAAAAACATTAATATAAGGAGAGATTGAGATCAGTGGTCTTTGCCCTCACTGAGTAAATATTGCCCTCCCTCCCACCTCAACCTGGAATTGTGCCAAGAGCTTGACCAACCATCCCTTGTGCCCATGGCCAACTTCCTCATGCCAACAGCAAAGCTAACCACGTAGCTCCTTCACTTGCAATGTGGCATTAAATTGCTTCCAATCTGGAGTGATCCCAAAGGCTCACTTTAAAAAAAAACACACATTGCTCATTTTAAAAAAAACAGCCAGCTCAAAAAAAAAACAATTGCTAAAGAATGTCGTTTGGCCAGTTACAAAACAAAAACTGGCTCGGTGACAACTGAAAGAGGAACGGGTGGTGGGGGTGGAGGAATAAGAAAACGAAAATTGAGATAAAACACACCAACAGTCTTTCTCAGGAAAGCCAAGTGCAGAGCAAAGGCCCAAGGTGCCAAGCAGTGTGCTTCGAGAGGTCTGTCCATCAGCTTTCACAAATGCGCAACCACCAGAGGGCACACTTCGCTGCCAAGTGGTGTTGGACTGGAGGAACACAGGAGGTCTCTGGTGACAAGGAGCCTTTTGGAACAAAGCCTCAAAAAAAAAAAAAGACGGCAAATCTTGACTACCCATTCAGCCATTACAAGCAAAACCCTCAGAAGAAGTTAGGGTGCAACATTTGTCCTAAATGGTTCAGTCTTTATTAGGCCAGGATTATTCCAGGGTATATTTAACAGTTGCCCCCTAAGAAATCGTAATTGCCGGGGGGTTGCAAAAACAGTGGGGAAATGAGACTAGAACTCAATAAAGTCAACACCATCACCGCAGTTCTCAAGAATTCCATCACCGCAAAAATGGGCCCACTTCACATCCAGGAGAAGTTGGGGGAGGGGGAGGAAGAGGGAGGAGGGATGTCAAAATGGTCAAAGAGGCGACCCTGGCTTGACTCAACTTGCCAAGCCCCTTTTCCCACTGGCCAGTTTAGCCCTTGCTGTTCTGACATCTCTCTCAGCTAAACACAGTTAAAACTGAAATGGAAGAACTACAAACGTTGCTGGGTGTTCCTCTAAGCTGGATCAATAGTGCAAATAATATCTCACACCCGAGCAACAGAAAGGGGGCTTCGGGTGGGATGAGGGGCTCACTTTTTAAAGCATTCCTGTTGTTCGAAAGAAACAGTTAATTCTGCTCCACAGCAATGTCCTGTTCTCCCCATCCTCCCCCCTGCCAATTGTGGGAGCTTCCCCCCTAAAAGCACCACCAAGGCAGCGGCAGCAGGTTCTACCATCAGGAACTACTGGACGGGTAACACCCAACTGAAGTCAACTGGTCTCGTGCAATAATTGGAAAACTTGTTTAAGGTGAGGGATCAAAGGACACATTTCAATAAATCGCTTTTCCTGTCCCTTCTACCTGACAATTTCATTTCTTTCATACAACTAAAATCTTCTCCACTTTTAATGCAGACCTTAAAAAAGGCAGTAAAACCAAAAGGGAATTTGTACAACAATATCACAACTTGAGGGGTTGGGAGGGGGGGGGTTTGGTCAAGGAACATATTGTAATTTCAAAACAAATCAAATACAATCATTGTTTGCTGAAAAAAGAAACAATTCTTAAAAGACACGGTTGCCAGGAAGCCATTTTGTCCAAGTGATGGAAAGTGGTAGTTTGCTTTTGAAATTTAATCCATAATACTTACCGTAGTTTCGCTTTGCTTCTGCTTTCCTCGAAAAAAAATCACCCCCCACCACCATGTTGCATTCCCTCCCGCCACACCAGCACCCCCCTTACCCCAGATACAACAGTCAGCACTTCCGCAGGATTGGCTCCTTGTGTAGTGAGGTAGACATTGCTCTGCAGCTAAAGTGGCAGGTGGTGTAGGTTTGCATCCACAATGCCATGCTTCCCTGCTTCGTTCACACACACTCTCTCCCTCTCTCCTTAGATCTTCACATCCTCTTGAATGCTAAGCTGAGACAATGCTTTCTTGATGCGTAGAGCCGTCAACCTGGCAGCCCCGTTGGCATACCAACACTCCCGCATGATCTTGGTCATGACTCGCAACGCCTGGTGGGCCAAGGTTTGAGGGTGGGGCGAAGACAATAGAAGTGAGGAGCTTTCATCACATACAAGGCCAAGAGGTAACCCTCCCACTCCCTCAGCCCCAGGAGGGGGAACCTTCCACACTTTCCAAGGTACCTCATCCAGGAAACCTGAAGGAAAAGAGCCTAGATCTCCAACCAGTTCCACATCAAAATTCTGAAGGTACGGTCATGGGGGAGGGCAATGCAGGCAAGTCACAGGAGCTCATCTGAACTCAGGAAAACCTCTCCACATCACGGGCAGAGAATCTGTTCTTTGCGGCAATGGTCGGGGGATAAATATTGGGCAGGACAGAGGAGCAGGGAAGGTCTCCCCTTCTAAACATTGCCGCAGGGATCTTTCATATACACAAAAAGGGGCCAGACAGGGTCTTGCCTGGAAGGCAGTACCAACCATGCCACCAATGTGCCCACAGAACACTGCACACTCCCCACACCCCTCGTTCATTCACACGATGTGGGCGTCGCTGGCTACACTAGAATTTATTGCCCCATCCCGGAGGGCTTTTAAGAGCCAACCCCATTGACTGTGGGTCTGCAGTCACATGTAGGCCAGACCGGGTAAGGATGACAGTGTCCTTCCCTAAAAGGACATTAGTGAACCAGAGGGTTTTTTTTAAAAAAAACAAACAAGTGAATTCAAATTCCATCATAAAAGGATTCAAACCCAGGTCCCCAGAATGTACCACTAGGCCATCACCTCCCTGATTACCGCATTACACCGGCCTGTTGCTAGGCTGTACTGATTTGTCTCAGTGACCTTAGGCCTGCGGGCTACGTAAACAAACTCCGATGTCAACGGCTCCTTCCCAGAAGCGAAGGCATTTAAAAGGACAGCAGGGCCTTCTTAACAGGAAAAAAAAGTTAGCCAAGGTCGCCTCCTTGAACATTCTCCCTTGTCGAGTCCACTTGCCAACTTAGCTTCCTGTTATGGTATCAATTGTTGTTCCCCTTAAGATTTGGTATTCTTGCAATTCTGTCCTGACGAGGGCCAAACCGAAAGAGCTTCAGCAATCTGTCTCGTTTTTCAGCAATATCGAACCTCTCTGTCCCACCACGCAACTAAAAGGATCAGTTGCCAATTCCAAATTGGAGACAGATAAATTTTTTTTGAACCCAAAAAAAATGTATTCAGGGATACAGGCCAAAAGCAGACAGAATTCAGTGTGGAAGCAGGCCATTCAGCCCATCAAGTCCACACCAATCCTCTATAAGAGCATCCCACCCAGACCCTACCTCGTCCCTGTAACTCTGCATTTCCCCATGGCCAATCCACCTAGCCTGCACATCTTTGGACTGTGGAAGGAAACCCACGCAGACACGGGGAGAATGTGCAAACTCCACACAGATGGTCGCCAGAGGGTGGAATTGAACCCGGGTCCCTGGTGCTGAGAGGTAGCAATGCGAACTACTGAGTTATTGTGCTACCCTATGGCAATCTATGGAGTTAGGCCACAGATCAGCCATGATCTCGTTGAATGGCAGAACAGGTTTGAGGGGCTGAAGGGCCTACCCCATTCCTACATTCAACTCCAGACTTACCTCGTTAGTGTGCCAAACAGTGGGAACATTCGGCCTCAGGTTCTGTTCACAAACAACCTTCCTCATTTCCTCTATGGAGGGGTCAGAGGGCACGAGGTCAAAGTAGGGCAGCTGATAATCCTCATGGATTCCTAGGAGCAAACATTAAACATGCTGTAAAATAGTTCACCACCTTAATATAACTGGAATGGATTAAGACAAAAAAAAAACTCAAATGCACCAACAGTTCACAAAAGGAACATAAACAAGGACAATTCTTGCAAGCTTCGGCAGGAAAGTCCTTGTCAACCATCAAAATTCAGATGTGGAAAATTGCCACGTCGACAACAGTGAGCGAGTTGGCATCTTCAGCGAAGGAAGAACACCGAGACAGATAATGACCACCTTCGCTGCCACATCCTGGTACTCGCCCATTCCATCCTCCGCACCAGCTTGGGCCGCCAACTCTGATTGGCCAGATTCCCAGAGCTTTTATTACATGACCAGCCACCCCTGACCGCCCTGACCCCACACTCCTGTAATTAGTCCATCTCCTCAATGCACTGCCTCCCATAGGTGAACCCAATTGGATCAAATCATGTCTGTCCCGGAAGACAGCCTTTTCCACCTCAACAGCCCCCAGTCCCTGCACTGAATGTTTTCAAACAGGGGTGCCGTTATAGAAATATATAACATCATGAGGGGCATGGATAGGGTGAATAGCCAAGGTCTTTTCCCCAGGGTTGGGGAGTCCAAAACTAGGGGGCACAGTTTAAGGTGAGATGGGAAAGATTTAAAACAGACCCGAGGGGCAACTTTTTCCACACAGAAGGTGGTGCGTGTATGGAACGAGCTGCCAGAGGAAGTGGTGGAGGCTGGTACAATGACAACATTTAAAAGGCATCTGGATGGGTACATGAAGGATATGGGCCAAATGATGGCAAATGGGACTAGTTCAGATTGGGAAACTTAGTTGACATGGATGGGTTGGACTGGACAGTTTGTTTTCGTGCTACGTGACTCAATGATAAAGTCTTTTCAACACCCCAGCAGCATCTGGGAGGTAACCCTCCAATCCCTGAAGGGGTGGCAACTTCATGCCAGCCAGAAATGCCAGTACAGAAGAGGGTACCTCAGGGCACTGGAGGTGGAAGA
The DNA here is from genome assembly GCA_024137785.1 of Ginglymostoma cirratum. Taxonomy (NCBI): domain Eukaryota; kingdom Metazoa; phylum Chordata; class Chondrichthyes; order Orectolobiformes; family Ginglymostomatidae; genus Ginglymostoma; species Ginglymostoma cirratum. Next base: position 12,741,344 of record JAHRHZ010000089.1, read on the forward strand.
CCAAAAAGAACCGCACCCCACTCAGATTAAATTCTGCTGGGGTAAAGGGAGATTAAAAAAAGAAGGGAGGGTTACTGAACAGAGGTGGGTAGATAGAGATCACCTGTGATCCATTCGAAGGATGGAACAGACTCAAGGGGCCGAATATCCTTTTTCCTGTGCTTCAAAAGTGAGTGTTTGAGCCTTGATACTTGATTCACGTTGAACAAAACCATAACATTGTGAAGCCAAGAGCTCACCGCGCAGATACCAGAGAACACAGTGCGGGGGAGCTGGGTGGGTGCACAGAACATGTGGCAGGAACAGCAATGTCTGGTAACAGCTCAGTACCTCCTGCAGAGCATCTTCGAGCAATCTCCCAATACACCAGCCCCAGGGCGTAAATGTCAGCGCACTTGAAGGAATCAAAGTGTTGCATATTGATAGTCTCATCCAGTACTTCAGGGGCCATGTAGCTTCAAAAGAGAAAAAAGGGAGACATGCTCTTAAAAGAAAAACTACAGAAAATAGAGATAAAACCAGACTGAAAGCAAAAAAAGGTCAATGTCGAGCTAAAACAGATCACTCTAGTCTTTCCAAAGAAGTCAGCAACAAAGGTTCACCAGGAAGACAGTAGGACCTGCTGACGCTGGAGTCAGAGATAACACAGTGTGGAGCTGGAGGAACACAGCAGGCCAGGCAGCATCAGAGGAACAGGAAAGCCGACGTTTCGGGTCAGGACCCGTCTTCAGAAATGGGGGAGGGGGAAGGGAGCTCTGAAATAAATAGAGAGAGGAGGGGTGGGGCTGGGGAAGGTAGGTGAGTGCAGGTAGGCAGTGGTAGGGATTGGTCAGTGAGGTGGGAGGAGCGGATAGGTGGGAGAGAAGATGGACAGGTTGTGTCAGGTCAAGGAAGGTTGGTCATGGGATGAGGCCGGGGTTGGGGAGATTTTAAAACTGGTAAAAATCCACATTGAGACCATTGGGCTGTAGGCTCCCGAGGCAGAATAGGAGGTGCTGCTCCTCCAGTTTCTGGGTGGCATCATTGTGACACTGGAGGAGGCCCAGGATGGACATGTCACCCAGGGAGTGGGAGGGGGAGTTGAAGTGGTTCGCGACCGGAAGGTGTTGTCATTTGTCACTAACAGAGTGCAGGTGCTTTACAAAGTGGTCTCCGAGCCTCCGCTTGGCCTCACGGATGTAGGAGGTCGTCACATTGGGAGCAGCGGATACATTGACGCATGTGCAGGTAAACATCTGTCTGATGTGAAAGGTTTTTTTTTTGGGGCCTGGGATGGAGGCGAGAGGGGAGGTGTAGGGGCAGGTGTAGCACCTCCTGAGGTTGGAGGGAAAGGTGCCGGGGGTGGTGGGGTTAGTTGCGAGTGTGGAGCAGACGAGGGCGTCGAGGTCGGTGGTCGAAAATTGTCTCGACCGCATCTCTTGCGTTTCCCCACCTCAGCCCTCACATCCCCTCCCCACAACAAAAACAAAGACAGAGTCCCCCTTGTCCTCACGTACCACAATTGTTAGCTTGCTACAGCACACCATCTGATTGAAATGTTCAGTACAAAATCCCACTCCTAACAGGAGTGCTTTCATCTCCTGGACTCCAGGCTGCAATTTAAATGACTCGATTGGTTTAAACCAACTCTTTACCCCGACAGACAATCCATTTTTAAAAATCACAGCCTTCTGATCAGGACAAAAAAAGGCCAGAGACTAGTGCACGCAACGAGAAAGGTCTTCACCCAAAAATACAACGTGTGGAATTCTCTACCACAGAAAGCAGTGAAGGCCAAAACATGTTTTCAAATAAAAAAGGAGTTTGATAGCGTTCTTAGGGATAAAAGGGATCAAAGGATGTGGGGGGAAAGAAAGTGGGAACAGGGGACGGAGTTGGATGATCAGCCATGATCCTACGACATGGCAGAGCAGGCTCGAAGGGCCGGAATGGTTGCTAGGATCACAGGGGTGGTGTGTGTGCGCGAAGGAGCTGGTACCGTTTTGTGCCCACTCTCTGATTGGGGGCAATGTCAATGGTGTCAGTCAGCGAGTCATGGCGAACGGCGAGGCCCAGGTCAGCAATGGCGCACGTGCCATTCTTCTTCACCAAGATGTTTTTGCTCTTCAGGTCTCGGTGGGCAATGCCAGGTTTGCCTGCAAGGATACAAGGCAATGTGGGATCACACGTACAGCAGAAAGCACCCAATGAACACACTCAGTGGGACCCAACAGAAGTCAGTCATTCTGCCCAATGTTTTGATAAAGATTTCAAAAAAAAATGCATTGTTCTCAAATGTTGTTGAGCATTTCCAGCACTTGCAATTTTTGTTGTTTCTAAATGCTTCTAGCCAATAAACACTCGTGGACATCTCTACCCAAGGTCTTCTGACAGTGGGTAGTGTCCCCACCTCTGAGCTAGAAGTTAAATTTCCACTTCAGGACTCGATGGACAAGGGAGGGTGTGTTTAGAAACACAGTCAAATCAGTGGCAACCTCACACGTTCCAACAGGGGGCAGTAGGAGCAGGAGAAGGTTCCAGCTCAGCTACACTGGAGCCTCCGTCATCACTCTCCATTGCTCCAGACTATAAACAGCATGCGGGTAAACATTTGCGTGTTACCACACCAGTTCAGGACCCACCCCAGGCAAACTGTAATGTGCCTTCAACACCCGCTCTGCCAA
>JAHRHZ010000089.1:12744106-12763389 GCA_024137785.1 Ginglymostoma cirratum
GGGGGGGGGGGAGCGGTCTCTGTGCGTGCACTGTGTGTGACTGTCCCTTCATCACGACAGAGCCTGTGTTGTGCAAGGACCGTGACAGAAAGCACAACGTTCCCTCTTCCAAATGAGGCCAAAACCCTGGCACACGATCATAGGGAGGTGATATCTCAGCGACCTGGTGAATGGGACAGGAACTTCGGAGCGAATTGTGGTGGACCCCAAGCAAAGAGAGAAAGGAAGGAAAAAAAACCACATTGTTTTAAAAACAATAACAGATGCTAAAAGCTTGGTAATTCTCCCACAAACGTTGCTCGATCACCCAACGGATTCTAAGTCCGAGACCTCACGAACCAAAGCAAGCGTGGGTCATGCCTCGTAGGGATTACCAACTGAACCGAAAATCAGTGAATGTATCTGGAGACATGGGGCAAATTGCCTGTACTGGAGTAATCCACCAACACTTGCTATGTCATTGCACCACAAACTATTTACTTAGATCATAGAATCCCTACACAGGGTGGAAACAGGCCCTTCAGCCCAACAAGTCCACACTGACCCTCAGAGCATCCCACCCAGACCCATCCCCCTATAACCCACCTAAGCTACACATCCCTGAACTCTACAGGCAAGTTCGCATGGCCAACCCACCCTAACCTGCACACCTTTGGACCGTGGGAGGAAACCAGAGGAAACCCACACAGACACGGGGAGAATGTGCAAACTCCACACAGACAGTCGCCCGAGGGTGGAATCGAACCCAGGTCCCTGGCGCTGTGAGGCAGCAGTGCTAACCACTGAGCCACCGTGCTGCCCCATCATTTACTTGGCTAAACACAGTTGGAAGATCGACTGTCACTGGCTGCAACAGACAACAAGTACTCTCAATTTCCGTTTGCTGTCACCCAGGTTACAGCAAAACGATAACAACAGAATTCAGGGACCGACAACTTGACGGTTTTCAGACAAGACCTCACGCGGCTTGGTGCGGATAAATAGGAGAAGGGAGCAGAGGCTTGGTCAAGGAGCTAGGTCAATAAATAAAGAGGAGGGTTTAGGGAGGGAATCCCAGAGTCCAGACAACTTAAGCAATGGTGGAGTGAAAAGTTACTGCAGATGCTGGAATCTGTACTGAAAATAAACCCAAAATTTTAAAAAATTGCTGGAAATCAGTGGGTCAGGCAGTCAGCTAACATCTCGATTCAAAACGATAGTGCTCTCTCTCTCTGTGGATGCTGCTTGACTCGCTGTGATTTCCAGCAATTTTTTTTTTTTGTTTTCAATCCAGAAGTGATCGCATTCCATCCTCCTGTACATGCCCAAGTCTACGAGTTGTACGTAGCTGAAGGCCTGAGGCGAATGGACAAAAGGAGCAGTGCTCCAAAAGCTTGAGATTTCAAAATAAACCTATCAGACTATAATCTGGCGTTATAGGACTTCAACTTAACTGCGTACCCCTTTCGCACGGTGCTTAAAGTCTAGCCTTCCCTCGAAATGTTATTTCCTGTGCTAGCAAGTTCCCATGTTCTAACTACCCCAAGCAAAGCAGCTTAAGAGCGTGAATGCTTCCTGTTGTGTAATTGCATTCCTGTGCAAGAGGGAGCGAAAAACAATTTAATCCCTCGACTTGCAGAGGATTTAAACCTGCGTCTTGAAAACTTGCTCACCCAGGTTGCCTGCCAGTCACCACAGGACAGGCTGGAATAGTTACTTGTAGAAGAGGCATGACCCTCTTCCTGTGCCCTCCCTTGGATCCTAAAGGAGCTCGACAGGTTCCCTTCTTTGGTTGAACTAATTTTCCAGCCCGCTGTCACCCTTTGCTATCCAGTTGCAAATGGACAATGTGTAGAACCCAGGGAACCAGCAGGAGAGAAGTGGCATTGCAAAGGTGCCCACTTCATGAGGGAGTTGTGCCAACATCCAGCTTGGCTGCAATGCCACAGACCAGAGTCTGAAAACAGGGGGCACAATTTAAAAATAAAAGGTGGGTGGATTGGGAAGGTGCCAATTCGGTCTGAGACAATGAGAAATTCTTTCACTCAGGGGGTTGGGAATCTGTTGAATTCTCCAGAGGGCTGAGTCTTTGAGCTGGTTTAAAAAAAATGATAGACAGTGATAGATTTCTGCTGACGAGTGGCACACAGGGTTATGAGAACGCGGTGGTTAAAATGTGCTCAGTCGGAAAATACAACAGATGCAAGACAGGGAGTGTTCCTTGTTTTTGATTCGTATTGTCACACATTCTTAAATACAGTGAAAAGTTTTGTTTTGCACGCAGCACAGGCAGCTCGCACCACACAAAAAGACTGTACGGAATGAGGTGGGAGCTGCGACACAGCTCCAGTATTCCTGGCTATTCTTACATCAGGAGAGAACGACTTTGTCTTGCCTTACCCTGAGTGCCCACGATCTCCATATGCAGGTGCGCCAACCCACTGACAGCAGAGAGTGCCAACTTGATCAGGCCTTCGACAGTGACCGTATACCTGTTCAGGTAGTCGAAGAGAGAGCCGTGCTCATGGTAGTCAGACACCAACCACAACTGAGTCCACGTCCCATTATCTGGAGCGCAAAAGCATTTGGGCAAAAAAAAAAGGGATTACAACAAAAACAATGCAATTTAAAAATAAAACTGATACAAGAAAGTGAGCGTCCTTCGTAGCAACTGAGGCAGAAAACACTCCATTCACAGAATGGCCACATAAAGTTACAGGAAGGGAACATTATTCTTGCTCTGTACATCTCAGCCAAGATCCTTCTCATCCTTTCTTCCTCATGTATTGGTCCGTCATGACACATTGGCCAAACCGGATTGGTCAGCCAGATATCAAATAGAAACCCAGCTTTCAAAACTTTGGCCCACTGTCTTCAGATGCCAAGGCCCCAGGCTCCAGAGTTCCTGAGGCCCCTTGCTCTGGAAAGCCCTCCCTTTAACAAAAAAAAAATAAAAATTCTTCACTCTCCCTTTAAGGCACCTCTAAAAACCACACTTATTGGACCAAGTTTTCAGTCACTCTTCCCAAACGCGCTGGAATGTGGCACACTTTCAAATTCTGAGTCAGGTCATCTTTCTTTGAGCGAAACAGTTTGCTGCTTTAGGGAGAGGCGCTATAACAATGCAAGTCGCCGTTTTTGTTTAAAACTCGCACACTTGGACTATAACTGATTGAATCACATTATTTGTAAAAACTTGTTCAGGCACCAGTTGGATCCATTGAACAAAACGGAAGTGGTCGCACGATCCCCCCCCACTCCTCCCCCAAAACCCAATTACCATCCCAAAGTGGCAGCTCAAGAACATTCCAAAGGCACACTGAATGCCAGGTGGCACTTCAGACAGTGCCATGGATCTCAAGATCAGCTGCTCCATTTCATTTGGGGCATCCTCGAGGAGGTTCACACTATACACAAGTCAGTCATTCGGCCAAGAATGGCAAGCAAAACAAAAACAAAATGGCTGCCATACCTTTATTGTCTGCAGCAATGAATCCCAAAATATTTTCGTGTCGCAACATGACGGTCTGGTAGATCTCTGCCTCTCTGAACCAAGAGCGCTCTTCCCGGGAGGAGAAGATTTTGACAGCGATGTCACCACCTCGCCATTTACCTCGCCACACTTCGCCAAAGCGGCCTTTGCCAATTATTTCTTGGAGGACGATGGTCCTGGCGATGGTCCGTCGCACAAACAGCGGCAGGCCTGCAGGGAGAACGAATCATTGCCCATCGATTCCCAGGCCGGGCCTCGCCATTTCAGCAGGTGGAGCCACCAAAACACTCTCGCAGCGCCACACGGGGAAGCTATTTCCGAGGGACGCTGGCAGTAACTGGGCAACTCTGCCCATCACCGATATTTTTTCCCCTTCCCCTCTGCAGTGGGGCGGGGGGGATGAATATTGGGCCAGGAGACTGGAGATACGTCTCAACTCCTCCTCAAATGAGCATCAGGGGGATCTTGGAGTTGAGCCCAAAGTGCAGACAAATCTTTGGGTTAATGCCCCAAAAGATGCCACCTCCAGTCAGGCAACACGCCCGCTGGTTTTTCCCCCCCGCCTTTTCTCCCCCCCCCCCCCCCACCCTAAATCAGCTGGTTTTCTAGATGCAGATCCAGATCACTGCCATGTGACTCCACAGAGCAGGGGCATGATGGGAAAATGTGTGGGCAGTGGGGAGCATGCGCAGAACAGCACTGTCAACAGCAATGGCGCCTCCTAGAGGCCACATTGGAGTCTCTCTGACCGTAGTCAAGAAAGAGTCAGCACCTTCAGGTGGAGCGGAAGCACATGGTGGTCTTCAATGAACAGGCAGTCACGGGTCGCAGGCCACCAGGGAAGGGGTGGGGGGGGGGGGGGGGGGGGGGCTGCAATGGCACCTCCAATGGGCAATTGATGACCCAAACACCTTAATCCCAGGCAAAGCCAGTTAGAGGGAGAGGGAGGAAAGGGGTGGGGGGGGTGGGTCAGGGTCCTTAATGCAACGCATTGCTCACCCTCCAATCACCCGTCACACTCCCACCCCTTTGGTTCACTCGTCACACAGCAACCCTGGCTAACCCAGAGCCCTACCGGATCCCGATCCCGAAGTGGTCATATCAAACATGAGGTCCTTCAACGACTTCCCCTCGGAGATGTACATGTGGTCGCATGATGGCTCCTCCATATCGAGCTGGTTGCGGTCATGGTAGACCCGCTGGTGGTGGTAGTGGCACAGGAAAACCGTCACCATCAACAGCACACACAGGAGAAACACCGGGCCAGCGATCACCGCGGCTAGCTCCACGGGGCCCCAACCATCAAATGCATCATCTGTTGGACCTGGTGTCGGGGGCAAAAGAGAGCGAGAAAAGGCTGTGGTTAATTCAAATCAAAATGCCCACAGTTACTAACTTTTCAAAAAATGGCTGCCCACACAGCATTCTAAACTTCAAACTTCCCACTAACGTTGAACTAAATTGAAAATAAACAAACATGGGGGGACACTCTTGCATTATGACTCAACACCATCCAAGTCCTGGGAGAATGATGCCAATCTCAACCTTCCATCATGCCACTCACCCACGGTGACAGAGTCCTCAGTTTGGACTGTGGCACTGCCCATATTCAAAACAAAACGCTCACAGTCTCCCCTCTTACAGGTCAAGAGCAGTGCCTGGTGGTCATGGCACCCAGAGTGGCAAGAGAGGTTGGAAAGCAATCGTCCAAAACAAAAAAAAAAGTGGGTGCAGAGGAGCATGGCACTGACCTCACATACTTATCCCTCAAACCCATGATGCCACTTGACGTTCAAGAGGAAATAAAGAAAGGTGCCAACTGCAGATGGGTGACCCTCGCCAAGGCTGTACAGTACCAGTAAGTGCCCACAGTTGGATGGTCAACAATGCCAAGCGCCACGTGCCATCCTTCCAAAGTACTACAGGCTCAAGAGAAGCTTCAGCCATCGCCATGGGGCAATAAGAAAATTTCTTGATACAAGCCGCTTTGCCATTTGCGCACATGCAGCTCAAACCCAGAGGCGCCACAACAAAATGGCGGCCTCGGAGCAGTAGATCCAACTGAAGCAAATCGGGAGAGTGTGGCACAGGGTGGCTTGTGTCACCCATCCCGCCCCTCACCCTCACTACCAAGTCACCCACCACTCACTAACCCTGACCCACAGGGCTAAGAGTTAAATATCAAAACTAGCAATGAGCTTTCTAAAAAAGGTGGGAAGTGGGCAACAATGTAATTTCACAAAACCTGCCCCAGTTCTCTTCTCTGAAACCGTTATGCATGGAGAAAGCTTCCAAAGTTATCAATTTGGCAGGGAACCCCCCCTCCCCAAAAGTTTGTGGCAGGACCCATTACCAATTGACTTGTGTGCCATCCAGGAGGGTGGCACCAGGTGCCCAACAAACACATTCTAGGAACACCAGCACTGCCATGAGTTTGGCCCCAATGCCCAGTTTGTGACTAGAGATTGGTAGGTGCTGCATTGCCTCAGTTGTTTAAATCTGCCCCAGGGCACCACGTTGAGTTGGTAGCCACGAGAATTTAATGAGCACATTTGGAGGGTGGGAAAGGGACTACCTTTATGTGCGTCACACACAACCCCCAGCTCCATAGCAACCACCATACAGCTCCCTAAAGACAAATGTTGTCCATCTTGCAAATTTGATTTCCTACTCTTGGCTTGGGTCTCCAAGTATTGCAAGGAGTCGGGGGTGGGGCATCATCAAGGGAAAAATTAAAATAAAAAAATTTTTAAAAAATCATTTATTTTGCAAAGGAGGAATGCATTGTTTGGTTGGCAAGTAGGCAGGCATGCATTGGATTGGTTAAAAAAAGGTGTTGCCATGAAGAATGCACTCGTTGATGGCAATTGACAGTTAACAGTCAGGCTTTCTTTAATTTTAAGACCAGGCAGATTGACTCAAGGAGTGAGCTAACGGATGGCTGCCACATAAATTTGTTGAATTGAAATAGGAGCACGTTCTCTCGGTCTGAAAAGAACAGGCCCTGTGTATTCAGGAGGAATGTAGCTTCCGCTTGTGTGCAAACGTGCCACACCACGAGCCCAACTGATATTCTTAGCTCGGTTACCAGCGTAGTCCTTTACGCACTCCGGATTAGCCAGCAAATATTGTCCAATTGCAGAAGCCCACGCAACCTCGAGTGCTTTACACGTGCAGATGGTTGGGTACAGTCAAGACTTTGCTTGTTGCGAAGGGACATGCTGTTTGATAGTCAGGCCGTCATTTGGGACAGACTGCCCACATAGCTGGCATCACATGGGCACTGAAATTCACACACCACACTTGCTGGCAGGATCCTATCAGTGGTAAACCCCTACTCACCTTGCTGCTGCATTACAAAACAGCTACCCTTACTTCAACCTGTTGAGACACCCAAGCCGGAGATAGATGCGACACCTTTCGGACTTTAAGGCCATAAATGTAGGAATCTCAATGGGTAAACTGACCAGTGAACTTTGGTGATAGCCATTTTCTGGTTCATTTCTCAGGAGAAGGCCCTGACCAGCATCAACTTGCCTGGTTTAAAAGTTTAAACAAATAAAAAGTGTGGCCGTTAATTGTCAATCAACAGTCAAGGGTGCATTTTTCTATAGCAACACCTCAACCAGAGTCCAGTCGGTACTCCATCCTCACCCAGTACAAATGTCCACTTTCCCCTCGAATTGGTCTTCTTGCGAACTGTCCTGATGCGTGGCAAGACGAAATGCTTCAACAAAGTGGGTCTTATTTTCTTAAATCACCTTCATTTAGCGCACGTCTCAGGGGTCTCCCCCCACAACAATATTTCTGGGCCAATGCGCTACGTTGAAATGCACTTGCTGTTAGCGCAAAGGCAAAACGCAGCCACCATTTTGCGCACAGCATTCCCAAAATCAGAAGCGAGATAGAGGCATACTTGCACACATCTTCCAGTAGTCGAGGGAGGACCCAAAAACAAAAAACGTGTTAGCCAAGCCAGCAGCTCACCTCTTTTTTTAAAAAATGTACTGCATAAATACCAACCTGAAACAGGCCTCGCTAGGCCTCAATTAAACGTCTCACAACAACAGGCAACTGGACAGAAATTTGTGAATGTCCACAATGCCAATACCACACTGCAAGTTATAACAACCACCTTGGTTGAGTGTTGAGAGGAGTTTGGTAAATGTAGGACACAGCCTTCTTAAGGAACAGAGCAGGCTCAGGCGTGACTTGGATGTTGATGGGCCCTTATGTGCTTCAAACATTTCCTTGACCGCATGGTATACTTTACCCTAGCTTCGGTTGGCAGGACACCCCAGTATAGTGACAAACTAGACCTCGTTTTGCACTCCAGTGCTTCATGCTTAGGGTTCGGGGTCATAAAAGTTCCACATGCACAGCGCCAACACCCCCAGCCCGGAGTCTGGCTGTGTGGACGCCTGAGATTATGCCAGCATGGGGAGGAACAACAGCACATGAACAGCTTTTAAACTTCAAAGCCCTGGTGCCCAGTTGCTGGCAATGCCAATGAATACGCCGGATTGGCCATGGTTAGCCCAATCTAAACCGATCCATTGGCACTGCGGGCTGGCAAGGCCCTGCTCGTCAGGCAGTGTTGAAAGCAGAGGCAAAAAGCAGGCGTGAATTGGCATGAAGTACCAATTGCCCAAGGAGTGTACGGAAGGCCGCTACTGGAGAAATCTTGGCACCATACAGATGGTAACTCTGTAAACCAGGAGCATGGGGCCTGGACTGGCCATTTTTGGGAAAGGAGGAGGCAGCAGAAGTGGGGGTTGGGGGGGGGGGGGGGGGGGCAACATCAAAATGGCCACCGGAACCCTGGGCTCGGGGGAGGTGGCGAGGGCAGACACGGTGATAAGTTACTGATAGCTTCCCTGGGGAACCTACCTTCTGGAGGAGGTAGCTCCAGGTTGTTGCAGAAGTCTTTGTAACAGCAGATTGTAGTCACATACTCTTTGTTATTCCGACAGTAGATAGGTGGAACCAAGTCTTGGGGCCGCACACACACTCTGATCTCGTGCTCAACACCCCCAATTCGGGAGAGGGAGGCCAGGCACGCCCCATCTGTCTCACAAGTTTGGTTTGTCTTCACACAATCTTTACAAAAGCACTTCAACGCTTGAAAGAAGGAAAAAAGAAGCCTTTTAGACTCGAACACAAAAATAAATCACTCCCTCCCACAATGGTCTCAGGGTCCATCCAGGGCAGAGACGTCAACTTTAGGATAACAGCCATTTGTCAAGTCAGCAAATACAATGGGCGCCTTCACAATGCAGCGAGGTTGTGGGACTCCCAAGGATGCACACAGCAGCTGACTCACTTGGGGTTTAAAAGCCAGCCAGCAATGCCCACATCCCACAAAAATAAGTGTAAAAAAAAAGTCACAACTGTTCCTCTTACAGCAGATCAAAACAAACACTAATCAGAAGTTTCCAGCACCCCACCACCCCCCCAACCAATGCCAACCACCCTGCACCCCCCTCCCACTCCCCGAATTTGGCCAACTCCCAGAGTTCTCTGTAGCAGTCCAGGAACACACCTGTTACAGACAGAGCGCCAATACCGGGGCCACCCCACGTTCAGGGCAAAATGGCACTGGCTGAAAGTTGCGCATGCACGGAGCTCGTGAGATTGCAATGCAGCGATGCTTCTCTTTAGCGCTGAGACGCGAACCTGGCACCAGAGCCATCTCTTTCACACACAGTCCCAAAATCAAACTCCAGCAGATGACCATTCATTGGCCAGCCAGGACAAATTCATTCAGCTTGGGCCTTACAAAGATGAATCCTCTGCTCCCCACCTCATTAAAAACATAGAACAGTATAGCACAGGAAATGGCTGTTCAGCCCACCATATTTATGCTATCCGTGACACCATTCTAAACTAATCCATCTGCCTGCACATTGTCCAGAAAAATCCCTCTATTGCCTGCCTGTTCATGCCTCCAAATGCCTCTTCAATGTTGCTATCGTACGTGCTTCTACCACCTCCCCTGGCAGCACGTTCCTCACACAACTTTATCCTTCTCACCTTAAACCCACACCTCCTAGTTTTTGATGTTTCCACCCTGGGAAAAAGATTCCAACTACCAACCTACCTGTACCTCTCATGATAGGTCACCCCTAAGCATCCGATAGTCTGGTGAAAACAATCGGAGTTTGTCCAACCTCTCCTTACAGCCAATACACTCCAATCCAGGCAACATCCTGGTAAATCTCTTCTGCACCGTCTCCAAAGCCTCCACATCCTTCCTATAGTGTGGCGACCAAAACTGCACACTCTACTCCAAATGGGGCTTCACTGAAGTTTGAGACAGCTGCAATGTTACTTGCCAACATTTATACCCAATGCCTCGACTGACGTAGGCAAGCATGGCATATGCCTTCTTTACCACTGTATCCACTTGTGCTGCCACTTTCAGGAAGCTATGGTCTTGTACCCCAAAGATCCCTCTGTATAATCAATGCTCCTCAGGGTCCTGCCATGTACTGTGTACTTTCCTCTTGGATTCGACCTCCCAAAATGCATCACCTCATTTGTGCAGATTAAACTCCGTCTGCCATTTCCTCTGCCCAACTTTCCAACTGATCTAGATCACAGAATCACCTTAGAGTCCCTACAGTGTGGAAACAGGCCCTTTGGCCCAACAAGTCCACACTGACCCTCAGAGCATCCCACCCAGACCCATCCCCCTATAACCCACCTCATCTACACATCCCTGAACACTGCAGGCAATTTCCTACAACCAATCCACCTAGCCTGTGCATCTTTGGACTGTGGGAGGAAAGCCACACAGACACGGGGATAATGTGCAAACTCCCAGACGCCAGAGGGTGGAATCAAACCCGGGTCGCTGGCACTGTGAGGCAGCAGTGCTGACCGCTGAGCCACCGTGCTGCCCCATCCTGCTGTATCCTTTGACAATCTTCCCCACTATCCACAACTCCAAGTTTTCATGTCGCCGACAAACTTACTAATTAGACCACCTACATTTTCATCCAAATTATTTACAATTATTAGCAGAGGTCCCGGCACTGATCCTTGTGGAATACTACTGGTCACAGACCTCCAGGCAGAAAAACACCCCTCCGCAGCTACCTTCTATCTTTTAGCGTCAAGCCAATTTTATATCTGTAAATATCTCCCTCCCGATTACAATCCACAGATTTTAGCTGCGAATTCTAAAATCGAGAGTCATCTGTAGATACGGAGACCAAATTTGCACACAATATTCTAGATATGATCTCACCAAAGCCCTGTATGATTACAAACAAGCCTTCCTTTTATTTCCGTGCTGTCACCCCCTCCAATAAAGACCCCTCTCAGACTTCTCAGAGTAGAGGAGCTGTTTGAGGGAGGTGAAAAGGTGAGATTAACCCTTTATCTCCTCTTTGATCTGACAAGGTGGAGGTTTCTGTGCTTAAACATTGATTCACGCATGGGAGAAGTACATTTCCAAAAATGGCATACCGCCGAAATCTTCTTTGCAGGGACAAAGGTTCTATGTTATTTATTTTAAAACAGATAAAACTCCCAATCACCTATTTCAACAGCTAATTTCCAATCAAAGAGCTTGCACATTTACTCACTCCTATCCCCACCCAAACACATTTACAAAGTCCACGACACTATATCACACAATCACAGCATAGATTTAAGGGAAGGGGCAGGAGGTTCGGGGGGGGGGAGGAAAAATAAGGAGGAAAAACATTTTTCACCCAGAGGCTGAAACCCTCACAACATTGCAGTATTTAGATGCGCACTTGTGATGGCAAGGCACACAAGGCTATGGGCCAAGTGCTGTAAAATGGGATTAGAATAGTCAGGAGATTGATTTTGACCGGCGCAGAGTTGATGTAGATCAGTGACTCTATGGCATTTAAGCTAATACACGTGATCATATTATCCAATCATTTCATTACATGCTCGCATCGCCAACTGTTAATACATATTTTGTAATTAACAGGAAACCTACACCGGTTTTGATCATTTATACAATCTCTCTTTCAGAAGGCATATGGCACACTTACCTTTATTAGTCAAGGCATTGAATACAAGAGCAGGGAGAGGATGTTGGAGCTGTGTATAACCTTAGTTAGACCAGAGCTGGAGTACTGTGTGCAGTTCTGGTTACCACACTACAGGAAGGATGTGATTGTACTGGAGGGGGTGCAGAGGAGATTCACCAGGATGTTGCCTGGGCTGGACTGATTCAGCGACGGAGAGGCTCGATCGGCTGGGGTTGTTTACCTCAGAAGTCTCAGAGGGGTATTCTGATTGAGATCTATAGAGGGGCATAAAGAGAGTAGGAGAGGGAGAAAGCCTATCTTACTCCCTGGGACTACATTGAGATTACCCTGCCTCCAAGCCTGTTTTTAGGGGCACAATTAGACGTGAACAGGGCACAATATCTCCCTCTTATAATCACACATGACCACAGAGGCAAGTGGAATGTGGGTCTTTATTGGAGGGGATGACGGCACGGAAATAAAAGGAAGGCTTGCTTACAATCATACAAGGCTTTGGTGAGATCACATCTAGAATACTGTGCGCAAATTTTGTCTCCATATCTCGAGACTAGACTCGAATTGGAAGTGGCACAGCGAGGGTTCACGTAAAATCGACCCTCGAGAGAAGGTGGTTATCCTGTGATGAGGGACTGAGTAAACGGTGTTGAAATTCTCTGGAGTGTAGCAGAACGAGGAGGGATTTCGTTGAGACAGATTGATTCTGAAGGGTTTTGATGGGGTCAATACGGAGAAATTGACACGGGCATAGTCCCACAGTAAGGGGATAATCATTTAGGACTGAGATCAGGAGATATGGAGGGGGTTGGTGAATCATTAGAATTCTCTACTGCAGTGGGTGGAGGATTCCTCCATCTTTGGAGGAGAGAGAAACGGACCGGATTTGGTCCGAGGTAACAAGGGGATGTGGAGAGTGGGCAGGGAAAGGGGAGTTGGCAGTGAAGGATCAACCCCAGTTGCATCAAATGGAAGAGTAGATGGGCCTAATGGCTTCCTTAACACTGCCAACACGGTGCCCCATCTTCTCAAGGTCAACTGGAAAAAAAACAAACAATTCTTCATTTCCGCTATTGCGCGAAATAGCCTTTTCTCTTTCTCATATCCAACATCTTGTTCGTCAACTAAACCAAAAAGTACTTTGCTTTCTGAAACATCCTTGGAGTTTTTATGCGAGTAACAATAGGCTGGAAATTAGACTCCAATTCCTGGCAACTACAGGGAAGGCCTAGCAAATCTCGGCCTACTCTTGCCCGTTTCTTCTGTTCTCGCAGTGAGGCAGCAACGAGCAGGACTGAAAAATGGGCTAGGGTGAAGAAGGGGCAATCTGGCTTCAATCCCCTTCCATTTTAACTTGTGCCCCGCCTGCTTGACAGATTGAGTTAGGGTAAGAGGTTCACTACAACATTGTTTCTGATCTCATCGCCGACTAGGCCTCAAGTGTAAGAGAGACCTCAATTAGCCAAAGCAACTGAACACATTTGGATGAGAATGTGAGATTCCAATTTTTTAAAAAAATTTACACAAAGACATTGGAGGTTGACATGGTCCTGATAATCAAAGAACAATTTTAAAAAGTGCAAAAAATAAGATAGTCCAGAAAAACAAAAACATTTGAGGGGGAGAAAAATAAAGTACAAAAATCATTGAAAACCAAATGCAAGTATTGCTGGGGCATGTCGGCTGTTCCCAATCATAAAACAATTGGGGAGGGCAAGATCCCAAAAGGATATTTTCCGCCAGACTCTGGAATCAATGGTGCAAGAGGGAAAGAGAAAGAAGGGCCTTGTTGCTTTGATTTTTAAATTTAAATCTGAGCGCAAAATTGAGAATGGCCAGTTCAAATTCTGCTAGAGAGCCACGAGCACATAATCCAGGCTGACAATCCACTGTAGTGATGGAAAAGCGGTGGTGGTGGTGGTGGTGGTGGTGGGGGGTGCGTGAGGTCGGGGGGGAGCGCTGAATGGCCTCCTCCTGGTCCTACGATTGCTTCCTTCAATAGTTGAACAGAAGTCAAGCACCCTAGGAACCAAAAGAATTTACTCTGCTGGCTCCTCTGGTGATTATTGCCCACTTTCCATGCCCAAAATGCCCACTTACATTTGGAAATTGTATTCAAGATGCCACTCCAAAAGTCCAGGCCGGGCAACCTGGTGGGACATCACCAAGCACACAGTGGGCACGACTGGATCACAAACCAGGACACTTTGTTGCCTGTCAGTTGAGCGTCGACAGCTGCAATCAATGGTGAAAGGCCCAAGGAGAAAGGACATGAACAATAAAGAACAGCCTTGGTTTAAGGACCCGATCCCTTGGCACAAATACACTAGAAGATAGCAATGGCAGCGCCCCCAGCCACCTCCCGAACCCCACACGTATTTGGTCAGAGACAGAGAGAGACACAAGCAAGAACGAACGGGGAAAGATCAGAAGTGTTGTGGGCAGTTCAGAAACAACAGGAAGAGAAAGCAAATACAAAGAATAGTTAGGAGGCTGAAAGTGAAAGAGGGAAAGGAAAGCTATAAAGAGTTGCAGAGTGCACAAAACAGCAGCGCAGATGGATTCACTTTGCTGAGCGATTGCCAGGACAGCCTTCCCGTGAGAGTATCCGCTGGAGAGTGGAAAAATCCCTCACAGATCATCAGGAGACCAAAGCTCAGACAAGGGCAGGGGGGTGGTGTGGGAATTCCAGAGCCTGGGGCCCAGACAAGCAGAAGGCACAGCCAGCAATTAGAAGTCAAGGATACTAGAGAGGCCAGAATGAGAGAGATTGGAAAGGCAGGGGGTGAAATTTCTGAAAACAAGGCTTAGACTTCTTTTCAAAAATAAATCCGAGGCATCACTGGAGTGGATACCAAAAGTAGATGAGCAAATGCCCAAGCAGATATGGCCAACTTAGTGCTCCTGCTACCCATCCTCTTCTTGAGGCAGTCTTTGACTGAAGAAACAATATCAAAATTTTAAAAAGGGGACAGGACATTTTATAACCCCGATAATGGGCTCACAAAGAGAGCTAGCTCCCGACAATCCAAACGTCAGCAGAATAAAACCAAAATCCCATCGTTTGAAAGCATCTTGCTACAAAGCTGTCACACCACCACCCCCCACCAAAACAAAAAAAAGCAATCCCTCTCAAAGCAATTCAGCAACTTTCCAGCTAAAGTTTCAGCAAATGTATCGACTTTCCCCGTTTAGTGTCCCTCAGTGACTGGGAAAGGACGGCCTCAGGAGATGTGGCGAACTGGTGAGGGGGTCGGGGACGTAAGAGAGAGACAGCACCAAGACAAGCCTCAGCACTGGAACCACTTTAAAAATCCAAAAAAAGAGAGAGGAGCATAACAGCAAAGAAGTCAAAAGGCAAACTCTCAAGACATCCAATTAGCCCAAGTCCTCAATTGCCTGCTGAAGGGCACTTGTGCCTGGCCACCAGGCCCAGCACTTAAACAAGCAGAACTTAAAGTTGGACACCATTCCTTCATTTTATTCTGCCTTTATATTCCACATTTTGGTTTATTGGTGTGCGTTAAGATGGCATTGGAGTTCGCCAATACTGTACACCACTTTTCACCGTATTTTGTAACGAGATACACGTGAATATAAAGATAAATGTCTGGTGTCAAGGCCTATCCAATCACCTTCAACTGCACTTTTCTGCTTTCTCCCCATAAGTGGCCAACCCCTTACCCATTAAAAAAATTTAGACTCGCATCCTCTGCTTCACTCCTGTTTCTCCCCCCCAACCCCGCGCAAAGCCTCAATACCTAACCAAATTTCTAATATTTTTCTTCCTTTCTGTGCAGCATGATCGGGCCTGCACAGACGCCATGGGCTCATTGGTCTCCCTCCATGCCAATAAAATCATGAGGGTTTATGCTGCTAAATGCCAGTTTGAAGTCTTAAACAGTTCAGCGATTGAAAACGGATGGTCTTCCTTCCTGCCACATCACACAGTCTGTGTCAAAAAAAAAATTACCTCCTTCAAAAGGCAACCTTCTGGGGAAAAAAAAAAGGTCAGACCTCAGACAGTGCTCCCATAAATTCAACCTTTCCCAAAGAAAGTGCTCACAACAGTGCCAATACACTGGTGTCAGCACCATCTTCCAATCACAACCAATTCGAGTTACACTGGTCAGCATGTGTGAATCCAAGGGGGTTGCTCAAAGAATACAAAATCTTTCCAAAGTCTGCTCTGCACATTCCTGCTGGAAAAAAAAAAATCAGAAGAATTCGCCAATGACAATGGACATCAATTCCTCACCACCAGCAGACAGCCAAAATGAAGTACCTTTTCAGGTGCACTCACTGCTGTTAACGCAGACACCACAGCTAATTTGTGCACCGCAACCTGGCGCCGCGCCCCCCCCCCACACAAAGCCTGGATAGTCAGTCCTTGGGACCGCAATCCCAGCTTTGTGGCGGGTGGTGGAGGGCAGAAATGGACATTCCCTGGGTTACAAACGGGATCGGCTCCCATCGCTGGTCGCACGTCTATTTGTACGCAAGGCCGGACACGAAGCAAGACAACATAGAGTAGCCACTCATAACAGGAAATGTTTGTATGTCAGAACATTAACATTACACCCTTGTGAGAGATTGCACTCAAGTGAGAGCAGGGACCTCCCCTGTAAATATTAGCCCAAAATACAGAACAGTACAGCACAGGAACAGGCCTTTTGGCCCACCACGTCCTTGCGGACCACAATGCCATTCGAAACGAAATCCATCTGCCCATACATGGTGCGTACCCCTCTATTCCCTGTCTATTCACGAATCCGCCTAAATACCTCAAACTTGTTGGTTCTTCTACCACCTCTCCCCTGGCAGAATATTCCAGGCATCTACCAGCCTCTCCCCCCACCCCCTCTCACTTTAAACCTATGCCCCCTAGTTTTTAACATTTCCACCCTGGGGGAAAACAAAAAAAAAAGAGACGGACTACCCACACCTCTCAATTTATATACTTCTATCAGGTCGCCCCTCAGCCTCGGATGCTCTCGTGAAACAATCAGTTTGTCCAACCTCTCCTTACAGCCAATACACTCCAATCCAGGCAACATCCTGGTAAATCTCTTCTGCACCGTCTCCAAAGCCTCCACGTCCTTCCTATAGTGTGGCGACCAGAACTGCACACACTACTCCAAATGGGGCCTCACTGAAGTTTGAGACAGCTGCAACATGACTTGCCAACTTTCATACCCAATGCCTCGACTGATGTAGGCAAGCGTGGCATATGCCTTCTTTACCACTGTATCCACTTGTGCTGCCACTTTCAGGGAGCTATGGTCTTGTACCCCAAAGATCCCTCTGTATATCAATGCTCCTAAGGGTCCTGCCATTTACTGTGTACCTTCCTCTTGGATTCGACCTCCCAAAATGCATCACCTCACATTTGTGCAGATTAAACTCCGTCTGCCATTTCTCTGCCCAACTTTCCAGCTGATCTAGATCCCGCTGTATCCTTTGACAACCTCTCTCACTATCCACAAGTCTAGTTTTCATTATCGCCTGCAAGGTTACTAACCAGACCACCGACATTTTCTTCCAAATCATTTACATACACGACAGTATCGTTGTTTGTGGAACCCCACCGATCACAGACTGCCAGGCAGAAAAACATCCCCTTCCACAGCTACCCTCTGTGACCATCACATCTTTCTATCCAGAACACCCAGGAGAACTGTTGTTATTCGACTCCACAACTTGCTGACTGACCTGCTGAGCGTTTCCATCAGCCTCTCACGCTCGCTCAATGCTGGGGTGGGATAAGTCGTAAGGAAAAAGAAAACCCCTGTTCTTCGAAAATAACCTGCACAATCTCTTACATCCACGTGAAAACGGGGGTGCCAATTTGAAACTTTATCGTCTCAGTGATCCCTGTGACAGAACGGGCTGTCCCCTCTTGTTACTGGATTACATTCAGGCCTCTGGAGCTGAGATACCAAAGCACAGCAATTTCAGGGTGAGAGTACCCTCTTCTGAGCTGAGCAGCTAAATCCCATTTCTATCATCCCACCCGGGACTCCGAGCCTACCCAGTTTCCATGCTAACGTGGATCGAACAGAAGAAATAGAGAGGGGGCCAGCTCCTTGGAGTTCATCTCATAAGCAGTACTTATAAATAAAAAGGTCCCATTAATCAGCCTGCTTATCTCTCTCCAGGAAATCATGCTTAGAGTCAGAAAGGTGTGGTGCAATATCAGGTCTAACCATTTCCACCCAGCCTTCGTTAGATGCAAGTTCACAGCCACAAACCCAGCACACAAAGACGGCTCGTGGCACTGGAATTTTATTTGCGCTGCGATAGTTTTGATTTGGATATTTCCACTCGTCATAATGACATGGCAATTACTAACCAACATGGAGCGTTGTTGGACCCAATTGGATGTTCAGAATAACAAGGCGACCTCACAGAAACATAGAAGTTTCTTAGGAGGACTGGACAGAGGAGATGTGGAGAGGAGGTTTCTCGTTGTGGGAGAGTCTAGGACCAGAGGGTACAATCTCAGAATAAGGAGTTGCCCATTTCAGGCAGAGATGAGGAGGAATTTCTTTCAAGGGGAGTGAATCTGTGGAATTCTTCACCACAAAGGGCTGTCAAGGCTGGGTCATACAGTATAGTCCGGGCTGAGATAGAGAGATTTTTTTTAAACAGGAAGGGAATCAAGGGTTATGGGGAAAAGGCAGGAAAGCGAAGTTGAAGATTAGTGGTTAGCACTGCTGCCTCATAGTGCCGGGGACCCGGGTTCAATTCCACCCTCAGGTGACTGTCTGTGTGGAGTTTGCACGTTCTGCGTGGGTTTCCTCCCACAGTCCAAAGATGTGTAGGTTAGGTCTAGGCCTGAAAAGTCAGCCTTCCTGCTCCTCTGATGCTGCTCGGCCTGCTGCATTCATCCAGCTCTACACCTTGGTATCTGCAGGTTAGGGTGGATTGGCTGTGGGAAATGCAGGGTTACAGGGCTCTTTGGAGGGTCAGTGCAGAATTGATGGTGTGGAAAAAGGCTATTTGGCCTGTCGGGATTCTACGATTATCAGATCAGCCACGACACGTTAGCGGAACGCATTGAAGGAGAGGGGAGTGGAGTCGGCCTCACTAGGGGCATTTAAGTGGCTATTAGATAGGCACATGGATGATAGTATAAAAGGTAGGGGTGCAGGTTAGATAGACCTTAGGATTAGGGTAGAAGTTCGGCACGACATCGTGGACCAAAGGGCCTGTACTATGCTGTACTGTTCTATGTTCTATGATCATCAACTCGATGGGCCGAATGGCCTGGTTCTGCTCCTATGTCATTTTGGGTGTGGGGGGGGGGGGGGGGTGGCGGGGGAAGAGAAAGGGAAGCAAGCAGACATGAGACTGGAGGGGAGGAGGTGAGAGGAGACTAAACTTCAAGACAGTAGCAAGGAGGGAATTCTGCTCAAAAATGTAGCACCACCCTCCAAGCTGTAGTCTGAATTCAGGAAGCCTGTAAAACAGCTCCCAGATCCTAATCCCGTTTGGAACAAAAAAAAAACCAAAAGCTTGAAAGAAAAGGTGGACCACAACTGCTTTGGTTGGCACATGTATCAAATCGGAACTATCGAAAGCAGTCACAGAAACTTTCCTTTCGCCTAAGAAAAAAAAAAAGTGTTCCAAGGCATGGCACAGAAATGTAAGTCATACAGAAATTAACAATAGGAAAGGGAGGAGCTGGTTAAACTAACAAGGTGTAGAGCTGGATGAACACAGCAGGCCAAGCAGCAGAGGAGCAGGAAAGCTGACATTTCGGGTCTAGACCCTTCTTCAGA
>JAHRHZ010000089.1:12763789-12780532 GCA_024137785.1 Ginglymostoma cirratum
TGCTGCTTGGCCTGCTGTGTTCATCCAGCTCTACACCTTGTTATCTCAGATTGTCCAGCATCGGCAGCTCCTACTGTCCCTAAGCTAGTAGAGATGGTGGCTCCAAGCTTGGTCAGAGAGGTAAAGGTACACTTTATAAAGGGAGGAGAGGTCAACAGAGGAAAACCCAAAATATCATTCCTGGAGAATGGAAGGGACAGCCACCAAAATAGTCCAAAAAGGTAGGAGGTGAGAGGCGAGGGACAAAAGGCAGGAAGTGCTGGACAGCAGACATGGGGAGGAGCAAACTACAAAAAGGAATTTGAAGACTCAATGAGACTGTTACAAGGGAGATGCTGGAGGAGTAGAAAGCTGCAGGGTCAGGGGAGGGTATGGATGACGAGACTGCAAGACATGTAAATGCTGGAAATACACAGCACGCTGTGAACAGGAGAGGCAAACAGAGGGGTGGAATCAGAGCTGGCTGAGACCAGGGGTTCCATCCAAAGTTGGAGGGGGCAAGGGTGGAGGAGGGGGGGAGACAGAGAGAGAGAGAGACAGACAGAGAGAGAGAGACAGACAGAGAGACAGAGACAGAGACAGAGAGAGAGACAGAGACAGAGAGAGAGACAGAACCCTAATCCTAACGTCTATCTAACCTCCACCCCCACCTTATACTAATCATCCATATGCCTATCTAATAGCCCCTTAAATGCCCCTAATGAGGCCAACTCTACTACCCTCTCCAGCAATGCATTCCACGCCCCTATCACTAGAAGAGATTTCCATCACAATACCTGCGGAGGTCAAGATACAAGAGGACTCATTCCAGACCAACCTCCCATCATTAGCCTCAGGGCAGACATGAAAGCCAGCTCCCAGTCAGCACTTCCTGCCAAACAGCTTGTAAAAGAGGGAGGACAGCAGTTTTAAAGTAAAACCCAGCCAGACCAGGGCTCCAGTCCCCAAAGCAAAGCTAGTGCAGAAACTCCTCTTGAGCTGCTGTTGAAATAACCGGGGCTGGGTGCGGAATGACGATCATTCCAAGAATTTGACAGGGAGCATTCACTTCTCGTTCACATGATCCTGGGGTGGCGGGGAGAGAGACAGACACAGACAGAGAGAGAGAGAGACAGACAGAGAGAGAGAGAGACAGACAGAGAGAGAGAGAGACAGACAGAGAGAGAGAGAGACAGACAGACAGAGAGAGAGACAGACAGAGAGGTGCAGGGGCAGCTTCCCAAGGCCTGGCACCATCTTGCCCACATGCCCATTATTCACAAATCAGATTCGGTAATGCCTCGAGCCCCCTTCTAGGATCCACTCATTCCTCCAAATTCAGAAGCTTCTCAGAACAAGGGTTGCCAGCTAGAAATCAACTCTGTCCTGCAAGGAGTGGGGGGTGGGGGTAAGTGTCTGCAGAGGGATTCAGATATCCCCCACCAACACCTCAATGGCAAATCGGGTCAACAGGGCACAGGATATTGCACACAGAGGGCGAGCCTCACTAGTTGGCACTGTTCCATTACATAACAGACCTGACTGGGTCAATCGCCTTAAAAACGACAAACATCTGAGAGATTAACTCAGGGAAGAGAAGAAAAAGTGTTGCAGCTTTCTTCCTCGCCCAAGTCAGACTCTGAAGCCTGCAGCTCAGTTGCACAAAAACACATGAGCAGACAACATACAGGAGGGCTGCATCTAGACACACCCTGAGAACAGGCAGCTGCCAAGAAAATTCTCCCAGGGCAACTTCATTTAAAATTTTAAAAAAGCCAAAAAAAAAGACCAAAATGTTTTATTGTAAAGTCATCCTGAATTAACACCAGCGCTATCTAGGATTCAGCCTGGGACTGAACAAGAGCTGGCCCCCAGTTTGTAAGGTCATAAGAAACAGGAGTGGGCCATTTGGCCCCTTGAGCCTGCTCCACCATTCAATAGGACCGTGGCTGATCCAGTTGTGGCTTTCACCCCACTTTCCAGCCATCTGAACGGAAGTGGTTCTGCCCAAGATTCTTT
The DNA here is from genome assembly GCA_024137785.1 of Ginglymostoma cirratum. Classification (NCBI taxonomy): domain Eukaryota; kingdom Metazoa; phylum Chordata; class Chondrichthyes; order Orectolobiformes; family Ginglymostomatidae; genus Ginglymostoma; species Ginglymostoma cirratum. The sequence goes on from JAHRHZ010000089.1 coordinate 12,765,788, forward strand.
GGTGAATTTCTGCAGTGCATCTTGTAGACGGTACACACTGCTGTGACTGAGCGTCGGTGGTGGAGGGAGGGGATGTTTGTGGATGTGGTGCCAATCAAGCAGGGGCTGGTTTGGATGGTGTTAAGCTTCTTGAGTGTTGTTGGGGCTGCACCCATCCAGGCAAGTGGGGAGTATTCCATCACACTCCTGACTTGTGCCTTGTAGATGGTGGCCAGGCAGGGGGAGGTGGAGCCAGGAGGGGAGTTTCTCGCTGCAGGATTGCCAGTCTCCAACCTGCTCTTGTAGCTGCTGTATGTATGTGGTGAGTTCAGTTGAGTTTCTAGTTGCTAGTAAACCCCAGGATGTTGATAGTGAGGGATTCAGTGATGGTAACGCCATTAGACATGGAGTGGCTATACTCTACAACCTTCAACCCTCTTCTCGGTCTGACGGGGTTTCCCCATCATTTTTAATACTGGGACCCCTAGTTCTGGAATGTTCAACTTCTACCCAGTCAAGTCCCCTCAAACTTGGATGTTTCATTAAGATCGCCCCCTTGAACTCCAATGAGTGTGGGGACAAACTACTCAAGCTTTCCCCACAGGAGGAACGCCTTCATCCCAGGGGTTCGCTGAGCCAGACCTGCTCTGAACTGCCTGTAATGCAAGCGTAACCCTCCAAGGAGGCCAAAATAACACCACACTCTAGACGTGTTCTCACCAAAAGGCTCTGTACCACTGCGTCTAGACTCCCCTACTTTTGGGTATATTTACCAAACTCAGCTGCAATTGTATAACAATTAAAAAATAATGTCAGTGGAACTTCCATATTTCCTTCTTGCTTTCAGTGTTAAATATCCCCATTTGAAACTTAATTGTACACAGGCCCTTACAGTGAAACTTGCTTTTAGGAACAAAAAAATACTTTAATCATTGCTCGCCCTCCATGCAAACGCAGCCTGTTTGCCCAGTTACAGCTGGTTTGCTTTCCTCTCCGGCTTGCACCTTCAGAATCGACTCCCCCGCTTGGCATCACTTTCGCCAACGCCTCGAGGAATATGACTGGCAAATCAAGCGAGAACGGAAAGGTGGCCTTCACCTCTTCCCGACTTGGTCACCGTCCCTTCAGGGTCACCGGGTCAAAATCTTGGAATTGCCTCCCCAAGGGCATTGTGGGTCAACCTACAGCACATGGATTTCAAGGCAGCAGCTCAGGACAAATAAGAAATGCTGACCAGCCAACCATGGGCACTACTGGGTGAACAAATTTTTAAAAAAAAAAGCAAACTTTGGCAGTTGACATGGAACATGAGAAGGAAGCGCACTGCAGAATCAACTCAAGATAGATGCACAACCCAACTGCCCAGTCAAACAGTATTCCCCAGAACCAATCCCTTCGAGCTCCAACTGTTTCACAAAGTAATGAATGGGGAGCTTGGGGGGGTGGGGGGGGGGGGGCGTGGTGGTAATGTCACTTCATAAGTAACCCCCAGGCAAACGCTCACGGGACACTGGTTCAAATTTCGCCACGGCAGTTGGAGGAATTTAAAATTCCGTTAAGAAATCTGAAATTGGCAGGAATGAACCCACATGGGTTTTTAAAACCGAGTCCTTGGGACAATATTTAGTAATAGGGAAGGAAATTTGCTGTTCTTGCCTACATATGACGCCCGAATCTTAGCAATGTGGTCAACTCTGAACCGGCTCCCTGAAATGACTGAGGAAGATACTTGGTTCAAAGAGGCAATTAGGGAAGGGCAACAAATGCTGGCCTGGCCAGCGATGCCCACCTGAAAGAATACAGAAACATTAAAAAAGATCCGTCAAAAAGAAAACGAGAAAAAAATCATTTCTCATCTTGAATGGAACATCCCAATGCTTCCCCACCCCCAAACAAGCAGGTACATACAGACCAGCCCTGATCTAATGGAATGGCAGAGCAAGTTTGAGGGGCCGAACGGCCTCCTCCTGCTTCGGTGCACAACACGTTTGCGAGATTATCTGCAGCAACACGTGAAAACAGACCCGGACACAGTGCAAAAATAAGAGACGCACACACACTGACCAGACAAAGCATCACTTCATTTCGTGTTAAGAAAAAAAAAAACAAGCTAAATGCCCTTCAGAAATATTTCCTTGCAGAGCAGGCTAGAGAAGGCAAAGAGTTGCTGAAGGCACTGTCAAGTTCACTTGGAAAAAGGGTTGGGCGCCAAAGACGATTATGGCGACAGCCGAGAGTGGCCTACTAAGCAGTCGCCACGGCAACCATGTTGGCTCCATGCAGTCAGAGAGAAGCAGCTGACATCCTGCTGCATGGCTGGGTAAGAGATTTATTCAGAGTCAGTTGAGAGGCGACAGCACACATATCAAAGCATTAAAATGCCTCCTCTTCCTCTCTTTCCCATGCCCCTTCTCACCCACCTCCCCACAACCTCCAACCGGGCAATGCGATGCCTCCACTAAACCAGCATATTCTACCTTGGCAGTCAGGGTTTGCTCTGGGACCAGGGCGGGGGGGGAAAAAAAAAATCACAGGCATATTGCCACCCATCTCTACACCAACCAGGCTTGCCAGCTCCTTGGAGATTTCACCTCACGGGTTGGAAGCTTGCTAATGTAACTCCACTAAAAGAAAAAAGGATGTAGGGAGAAACCAGGAAATTATAGATTGGTTAGCCCCGACAGTGGTAGGGAAAATGCTAGTGTCTATTCCATAAGAATTTATAGCAAAGCACAGTGCAGAGATGTTGCAGTGCGATGGAGTGAGTGGGTAAATACACGGCAGATGCAGGATAATGTGGATAAATGTGAAGTTGTCCATGTCGGGAGCAAAAACAGGAAGGCAGATTATGATCTGAACGGTGATAGATTGGGAAAGGGAGAGGTACAATGAGACCTGGGTGTCCTTCTACACCAGTCACTGAAAGTAAGCCTGTAGGGGCAGCAGGAGGTGAAGAAGGTAAATGGGATGTTGGTCTTCATAGTCAGACGATTCAAGTACAGGAGCAGGGATGGCTTGCTGCAATTGTATAGGGCCTTGGTGAGACCACACCTGGAATATTGTGGACAGTCTTGGTCTCCTTATCTGAGGAAGGATGTTCTGGCGATAGAGGGAGTGCAGTGAAGGTTTACCAGACTGATTCCTGAGATGGCAGGACTGATGTATGAAGCGAGACTGGATCAGTTAGGATTATATTCACTAGAGTTTAGAAGCATGAGAGAGGATCTCCTAGAAACCTATACAACTGTAACAGAATTAGACTGGGTAAACACAGAAAGGACATTCCCGATGACCGGGGAGACCAGACCCAGGGGGTCACAGTTTAAGAATACGGGGTAGGCTACTTAGGACTGAGATGAGGAGAAATGTCTTCATCCAGAAAGTAGAATCACAGGATCTCTACAGTGTGAAAAAGGGGCCATTCAACTCATCTGAAGAGCATCCCACCCAGAACCACCCTCTACCCTATCCCTGTAACCCTACATTTCCCATGGCTTATCCACCCAACCGGCACATCCCTGGGCACGAGGGGCGATTTAGCGTACCAATCCACCCTAACCTGCCCTGTTCTCTGCCACAAAAACCAGTCGAGGCCAAAACATTGAAGGAGGAGTCTTCAAGTAGTTCTTCGGGTGAAAGGGATCAAAGGGGGATGGGGGAGAAAGTGGGAACAGGGGTCCGAGTTGGACGATCAGCCGTGATTAATGGGAGTCAGGCTCAATCACCTCTATTTTGGTGATACACAGCCAATTGAGGAAAAAAGAAGTAGTAATCCAAAATTTTCCTCAGAGAAACAGCAGGGCAGAAACAGAGGGTGCGAAATTATGCTGGGCTGCTCGCTCGAACAATCTTCCACTACCCACACCACAACCCCCTCCCCCCCACCGAAACACCATCATCTTCATTTGTTTTAATTTATAGTCATAAAAGAAGAAAGACCTATTAATGCCATCATTAACTTAGTCCTGTATTCCTCCAAAATAATCAGTAATCCCTGGATATCTCTTAGTATCCAATCTGCAGGTAATAAATAGGGAGATGGAGAAACTCCCTCCCTCTCTACGACCCGGGAATCTCAGTTTTCACAGCACAACAGACTACTCGGCTCCTGCAATGCCACAGCGATGCCACCCGAAAGCTGCAGGAACAGCAAATCATATTCAGCCTGGGAATCCTGCAGCCCAATGGTATCAATGTGGATTTCACAAGCTTCAAAATCTCCCCTCCCCCAACCGCATCCCAAAACCAGCCCAGCTCATCTCCACCTCCCTAACCTGTTTTTCCTCTCACCCCAAGCCACACCCCCATCTCCTATCTACTAACATCATCCCGCCCCCTTGACCTGTCCGTCCTCCCTGGACTGACCTATCTCCTCCCTACCCCCCTACCTACACTCACCTTTACTGGCTCCATCCCCACCTCTTCGACTTGTCTGCCTCCTCTCCACCTATCCTCTCCTCTATCCATCCTCTATCCGCCTCCCCCTCTCTCCCTATTTATTTCAGAACCCTCTTCCCCTCCCCCATTTCTGATGAAGGGTTTAGGCCCGAAACGTCAAGTTTTCCTGCTCCTATGATGCTGCTTGACCTGCCGTGTTCATCCAGCCCCATGCTTGTTATCTCGGATTCTCCAGCATCTGCAGTACCTTTTATCTCTGACTACTCGGCCCGACCGGGTCATGCCATCCCCGTTTGCCTCACTAGTGTTGGCCTTCCGTTTCTTTCTGCCTCGTGCGTTTATCCAGCTCCCTCTTAAATAGGCCCGTAACTATTTACCTCAGTCACCTTCCCGTGGTAGCCACATCCATGCCTAAACATTGGGAGGCAATGGTCTGGTGGTATTATCACTGGACTGTTAGCCCAGAGGACCTGGGTTCGAATCCCACCACGGCAGATGGCGGAATTTGAATTCAATAAATATCTGGAATTAAGAATCTAATGATGACCCCGAATCCATTGCCGATTGTCAGAAAAACCCATCTGGTTCACTAATGTCCTTTAGGGAAGGAAGCTGCCGTCCTTACCTGGTCTGGCCTATACGTAACGCCAGATGCACAGCAATGTGGTTTACTCAAGTGCCCTCTGGGCAATTAGGGATGGGCAATAAATGCTGCCTAGCCAGCGACACACTCATCCGATGAATGAATTAGAAACAAAATTCGCAGGAAAGAATTTTCTCCTGGATTGGTTCACAGACGACTTCCCACAGCCAACACAAGACAAAATGAAGAACATTGCTTATTTTCCCAAGTTTGATCAACCCCCACCCCCCCAACCAACAAAAAAAAATACAGGGTGTTAATCTGAAACCACAGGCTATAGCCTAAAGGCATTACATTTGATCAAGCTGTCTAGGAACATCTCACACTCTCACTGTCTGCCTTTGGCAGGTGTTGGAAGGATTTGCAGGTTGGCCTGGGGGGTGGTGGGGGGGGGGGCGCAGGGGGAAATAATGGAGAGATCCATCTTCTGAAATCCCTGACCGATTCATTACTAGCCACTGGATATGGGTAGCCCCCAATTTCGAGTCCCATCCACAAGTGAAAACCAGTTTCCTTTCTCCATGTCCTGATCAAAAATTTTCACAATTTTAAAAAAAAAACCTCCTTTGGCAACTCAGTTTCCCCACCAGCACCTTCCAAACCCTCAAGGGAAAGGGCAGTAGATACATGGGGACACCACTCCACAACATCCCCCCCACCACAAACCACTTACCATCCTGACTTGGAAACATATCTCCGTTCCTTCATTGTCACTGGGTCAAAAATCCTGGAATTCCTTCCCTAAGGGTAATGTGGGGCAACCCACAGCACGTGGATTGCAGCGGTTCAAAAAGGCAGCTCACCCCCCACCTTCTCAAGGGGCAACTAGGGACAGGCAATAAATGCTGGCACAGCCTGTGATGGCAATCTATCCCAAAAAAAAGTCACAAATCAGTCTCCCATTTTCCCAGGGCGGGGTGCTGCTCAGAGCCCACTTGATCGTCCTGATGGATAATTAGCGCTCACAGCTCTGGTATCATTCTTAACTGTCCGGTGCATCAATAATCTTCTTAGAATGTACAAGTGACTACAGTCCACATGACTTTAAGCACGACATTCCCCCCAAAATCATGAGCACCCAACGGCATGCCGCTTACTGGAAGACAGTGGAGGTCTGGAATGGGAATGGATGCCACATGTATTCACTTTGCCCTCCACTGTGCACAAGATCAAATTATTTGCTCTCACCATTAAGCCACGTTGTTTTAGTGTTGCCAATCTAAAGCAGATGCATCCATACAATGCAGACCAAAAAAAAAAACGGTTTTCTTAACAGATCCTGAACACAAGCAGAGCCCCTGCTACCCCAACGGAGAGAGGTTCGATTTTTTTTAAACGCTCACTGTGCGGGAATGCTGACACGAGACGGAGCACACCCTGTACAGAGCTCTCTGGTGTTCGCCAAGCAGCAAACAGCCTGGCTACAGGGCTTTAAACGGATTGACTCGACACAGCCATTTTAAAGAAAAATAAACCTCTCAAAGAGGGACAGGCAGTTTAGTCGCTGGTTAGGATCACACTCCGACCAAGATCCCCATGATTAAAACACGGCCGTTACACAACCTGGAAATGAAAAGGTCAACGAGTGGCTTATCAAAACCGGTGACCTTTAAGCCCAAATGAACCAGGCCTCAAAGACGGACTTGGCGTAAACTAAACCACCCTTCCTACCTCTGGGTCAAAGGTCAAAGCTCCTCTGACCAGAGGGCAAACATCTCCTCAGGGCATAGGTCAGACAACAACTTGTGTCAATGTGGCACCTTTCCAAAAAAATAGCAAAACTAAAATAGCCAAGAAGCATTTAACAAAAGCTAAATTTACATGAATGGCTTTGAAAACCAGATTGAGTTTAGCAACTAATGAAGGTCAGCAATGGTGGGGCAATAGGTGCATGGAATCGCGGGCAGCTCAGGACACAGAGTTCGAGATGACATCCACCCCATTTAATTGGGGGAGGAGGGGGTGGTAGTATTTTTGTATTTGGTCACGAGATTCGGATGCAAGGGTTGTTGAGGATAGCCACAATAGATGCAAGTCTGGCAAAAGTTGCCCTCTCTCCACAATATTGAAAGGGAGGGAAAAAGAAACACTAGCAACATGGATAATTCCTGGAAAGTCAGTACATGGAGGGATAAAAACAATCACTACTTTAAAAAAGTCAAGGTAGGTGGATTCTAGTTAAGCAGGGAGGGGTGAAAGGTTATCGGGAGGGGGGAGGAGGTGGGAATGTGGGTTTGAGGTCACAATCACGATTGTAATTGAATGGCAGAGTAAGCTGGAGGGGGGCTGAATGGCCTACTCTTGCCTTTTTAACGTTCTTCCCATTCCCACTCTGTCACTGATGCTCTCCAGCAAACAGCACGAGAAGTGTTCAATCAGATCGGGTTCATTTCGGGCCCAACTTGTTCTCCTTCTGAAAGCAGCACATTCCATGCACCCACCGCTCTTAATTCCAGATTTTTAAAAAATTGAATTCAAATTTCACCAGCTGTTACGTTTCAAACCTGGATATACACACCGGCAATAAATACCACTTTCCACCATCGCCTTGTCATATCATTCTTTAAAAGGGAGTGTCAATTGGTTTATTTGCTCCGTCAATTTAGAGAGGGAGAGAGACACAGAGAGACACAGAGAGACAGAGACACAGAGACAAAAAGGAGAAAGAGGAGAGAGGAGTTTAAACTGATTTTTATTGACACTGCATCATGGCTGTAGAGTTAAGAGCTACATATCTGCAACGCGTTACTTTATTCCATTTTCTATGCATTGACAAAAGAAAACAGCAACGAGCCAATGCTCAGACATCCCATCTATCTCCTGGCCTTTACTGTGTCCCACGAATAAAACAATGCCAATTGAAGGGATAGTGTTCCAGTTTGCTTAGTTCAATTGTCCTTATTCCCCTACATCCACACCTCTGCTCATCCCCCACTCCTTCCTATCTGCAACAGCTTTCTAGAACAGAACGGTGGAGTAGTCAGTGAAGGGGAAAGGGAGATGCACAGAGCAGCATACATCGCCCTCTTTGAGAGGGAACTATGGGAGCATAAATATTCACACAATGGAGATCCCCACAATCCAAAGAAAATGGAAAATCGGACACAAGATCGCAAACTGTGACAGTTAGAAAATTAGTCGCTGCAAGACATCTGTAGAATATAGTCCCCAAACACCATTAAAACAAAAAAAAAAGTGAAGAGAAATAGAATAAAAATTGGGAGCAAAAGTAGGCCTCAGGCCTTCTCTGCCATTTGATAAGCTCATAGCTGATCCAATTGCAATGTCTACTTGCCTGTCTACCCGCTACACTCAGAATTCTGTCCGGCAAGGAAATGAAAATAAAGAAGTCAGCCTCAAAAATATTCACTCGACAGCCCAGTCTCCACCATTCTCTAGAAAATTCCACAGACTGTAGCCTTCTGACTAAAATACAAGCAGAGCCATTAGTCTTCAAATTGTATTCAGAGAACATGTGAATCAGGTGATTTTAAAAAAATGCTCAAATGCGAGGAGCAACATTAATTCAACCAAACTCTAAATATTTCAGTAGTGTACATTTTGTGTTCAAATCCAAATCTGTAACTACAGAGAGTAACTGCGAAAAAAAAACCCTCTACACCTTATGGTTTTATAATCAGGAAGAGGATCAATGGTTATGGGGAAGAGTCAAGGTGAGGATTATCAGATCACCTGTGATCTCATTGAATGGCCTACTACTGCTCCTCTCATGATCCCTCTAGGGCTTGGGATCCACACTTGGCCAAAATTCTCAACATCGCACTTTTGGATGAGTTATCCTTTCTATCTCCTGTAACAAAGATGCCATGACACTAGTCCAAAAAACAAAACAAGAATCTTTGATTTCTTAATATTTCCACCTAAATTTGTCCCTCTGGTATTGCTGGGGGTGGGGAGACGCAATAAACTTCTGCTCTGTACTGAAAAATGGAATAAAACATGCGAACAAGCAAGTGCCCACATGAGCCATGCGGTCAGTTTCACTTAAACATGTGAAACAGAAGGCAGTGGCATGACGACTTGCAGGGTGAAATTCCCATCTCACGGCAGGACATCCTTATACTTCAAAAGGAGGAAAGTCTAGATTGCAGATCTAACAAAGCACAAAATGCTGAAGAAATTCAGCAGGTCTGGCAGCATCTGGAGAAGAGCTGACATTGCGTCCAGTGCGACTCATCTTCAGAACTATAAAGGGCACAATAATGTTGAGGTGTTGGTGTTGGATTGGGGTGGACAAAGTCAGACGTCACACGAAACCAGGTGATAGTCCAACAGGTTTATTTGAAATCACAAGCTTTCGAAGCGCTGCCCCTTCGTCAGGACAAAGACAGAGGATCGGAAGTAGGCCATTCAGCCCATCGAGTCTTCTCCGCCATTCAACAAGATCATGGCTGATCTGATCATCCTCAACTCCACTTTCCTGCCTTTTCCCCATAAAGCCTCGATTCCCTTCCTGATTAAAAATCTGTCTCTCTCAGCCTTGAATATACTTAATGACCCAGCCTTGACAAAGAATTCTACAGATTCACTCCTCTCAGAGAAGAGTGACCCCATCTCGGTATTAAATGGGTGACCCCTTTATTCTGAGATTGTACCCTTTGGTCCTAGGCTCTCCCACAAGGGGAAAACAACCTCTCCACATCTCCCCTAAGAATCTTGTATGTTTCAATGAGATTGCCTCTCATTTCTCTAATGAGTACAGGTCCAAGCTACTCAACCCCTCCTCATAAGACAGTCCCTCCATGCCCAGGATCAGCCGAGTGAACCTTCTCTGGACTGCCTCCAATATCAGGATATCTTTCCGTAGATAAACTGTTCACTGTATTCCAGCTGTGGTCTGACCCATGCCTTGTATAGTTTTAGCAAAAACCTCCTTATTTTTGCATTCCATTCCCTTTGAAATAAAGGACGACATTCTCCGTGACCCACCGAACCTGTGGCTCATGGACAAGGATCGCCAAATCCCTCCATTCCATAGCTTTCTGAAGTCTTTCTCTATTTAAAATAATATTCAGCCCCTCTATTCTTCCTGCCAAAGCGAATAACCTCATTAGACTTCATCTGCCACTCAATTAACAAATCTACATCCCTCTTTGGACTAAGGTGGGTCATTCTCGCCACTTATCTTCCCATCTATTTATCCCAACTAAAATTTGAGAATCCAGGAGGTTAGTTTACGAACAGGACTGCATTGGACATATTTAGAGAGACGTGACTGACAAATTTTTTTTTTGTTTAACACAGAGTGGTTTATGCGCGGAATGAACTTCCAGAGGAAGTGGTCGATGTGGGTACAGTTACAATGTTTAAAAGACATTTGGATAAATTCGTGAATAGGAAAGGTTTGGGGGGATACGGGCCAGGAGCAGGTGGGACAAGTTTAGTTTGGGATTATGTTCGGCACGGACTGGTTGGACCGAAGGGTCTGTTTCCGTGCTCTACAACTGACTTTATCTACAGGAGTACCGCCTGATGGAAGTTAGCACTACAGTAAAGAGAGAACTCCCTTGTTTAATTTTGTGTTCACAACAAAAATATGGACACTAGAATGGGTGTAGTAAACTTTAACTGAACTTAGTATCTTGCTGATTCGCCTTCAGGGCACTGCAGTGAGCAGCTTGGAAGAATACTGCATTCGAAAAAGAAAAAGGAATGCATTCAAAACGAGAAACAAACCTTTATCAGTTACATTTTTTAAAAAAAGATTGGCATGGAGGCAAAACATGGTTCCACCAACAAACCACAACTAGTCTGATCTCACTATTCTTTCATGGGATTTGTCTGAACCCATACCAGAACTTATTGCCTGTCCCTAAACACCTTGGACTGTGTCTTGCTCAGTCACGTCAGAGGGCAGCTAGCAGTTAGCCATATTGCTGTGGGTCTGGAGTCACACACAAAACTAGCTGGATAGGGATGGCAAACCTGGGTGAACCAGATGGGGTTTTACAGTAATCTGATAGTCTAACGGTGCCCATTGCCAAGACCAGTTTAGTATTCCAGATTTTAAATAGTCCAGCCACTTTCGTGGGATTTGAACCCATGCCCGCAGATCACAAACTTGGGCCAGATATAGTAGGAACTGCAGATGCTGGAGAATCTGAGATAACAAGGTGTAGAGCTGGATGAACACAGCAGGCCAAGCAGCATCAGAGGAGCAGGAAAACTTGACGTTTCGGGCCTAGACCCTTCTTCAGAAGGAGGGTCTAGGCCCGAAACATCAGCCTTCCTGCTCCTCTGATGCTGCTTGGCCTGCTGTGTTCATCCAGCTCTACACCTTGTTATCACAAACCTGGGCCTGTAGGTTACCAATCGAGTCACGTTGCCACTGGCACTGCCATCTCCCACTGAAAGAATGGCATTGATACATTTAAAAGGGGAAGCTAGAAAGGCAGTAAGGAGAGAAAGGAAGAGAACGACACACTGGTGCATTTGAAGAAGGTGCCTGGGAAACCGACCAGGAGGAACTTGAACACAAAGCTGCCTCGCACTGTCCCCATCAAATACTTTAGGGCAAGTACAGTACGTCATGGGGCCGAACTAGAATAAAGGATACTGCTTTGGACCAGTTGGGCTGAAGGGCCTACATCACATGCTGGTGGTGCTGGGCGAGTAACCTGTCTGCAAATACAATTTCCAACCCCTATTTTGGAAGTGTCTACATTTTTTAAAAACAGAGCACAAAAAGGAAGCCAGACAAGGGCAATGTACAAAGATGTTAACAATACCTGGTGAAAAAATTCGCTGTTTCCAGACCCCCTCTCTGCCACCGAGCCCGCTGCTGGGAACGTGGGAGATACTGTGCGTGGGTGCATGCGTGTATACACACAATGCGGTCGCCCTCCCTTCCCATACTGCTTCAGTTGGTGCCAACTACTGCCAGGGAACATACTTACTAGCAGTAGCCTCAACAGCACAGCCGTTCTTCATGGTTTGAGCATTGACAGCATGCTGGCAGCTGTTCAGCATTTTCACCATAGTCATCAGATACGGGCATCGTCGGCAAGACTAGCATTTAGAACAAAGACCTTCATCACTGAATCCCTTACCAGCAACATCCTGGGGGTTACCACTGACCAGAAACTCCACTCATCCAGTCGAGTACAAAAGGAACCCTGCAGCGAGTAACTCACCTCCTGACTCCCCAAAGCCTGTCCCACCATCTACAAGGCACAAGTCAGGAGTGGGACGGAATACTCCCCACTTGCCTGGATGGGTGCAGCCCCAACAACACTCAAGAAGCTTGACACCATCCAGGACAAAGCAGCTCCCGCTTGATTGGCACCACATCCATAAACATCCCACTCCCTCCCCCACCGACACTCAGTAGCAGCAGTGTGTACCATCTACAAGATGCCCTGCAGAAATTCACCAAAGGTCCTCAGGCAGCACCTTCCAAACCCACGACCACTTCCATCTAGAAGGGCAAGGGCAGCAGATACAGAAATCCCTACAGGGTGGAAGCAGAACATTCGGCCCATCGAGTCCACACAACCCTCCAAAAAGAACATCCCACCCAGATCCATCCCATCGTTTCCCATGTCTAATCCACCTAGCCTGCACATCCTGGACACTATGGGCAGTTTAGCATGGCCAATCTACACTAACCTGCACATCTTTGGACATTTTATACGACGTGCAAATTGGCACAAATTTGCATCCAGCAGGGTGTTGTACCCAATATGGCACTGATTACAATTTCTCCTGTAACAAGAAACCAGCACAGGATGTTGTGGGCCTGAGTCAGATGCCTTCCTGCAGCCTGTTATTTCTGTCATTGTAATTACAACCATCATTATTTACAAGGATTACATTCCTCAGACACATTAGTGTCTGGGCTAACATTAAGCCAGCAGGTGGTTTTTGGAGATAGTAAGAACTGCTGATGCTGGAGTCAGAGATAACACAGTGTAGAGCTGGAGGAACACAGCAGGCCAGGCAGCAGAGAAGCAGGAAAGCTGACATTTCAGCTCGGGACCCTTGAAGCCTGCTGCTCTGTTAGAGAGAACGCGTGAGCGAGAGAGAGAGACACACTTCAGGTGATCAAAGGCAAGGCGGTGTACAATACCTTTAGAACGTCTGCTCACAGGCACTAATACACAGAGTGTTGAGATCACGAGTACGTCCGTAAAAGCTATCTAAGCCTGTATAAAGCAAGCCTCATATCAGGGGCCATCCTGTACATGGTGGAATTATTTCCTGGGTAAAAGGCATTGAACCATGCACATGGAAATACAATTCAAAAGCATGTTAATTGCAAAGTTTTTTTTTGATGAAACCAGCAAGTGAGGAGTACATTAACAACTTTTAAGACAAAGAAGCAGAATCACCTCTTGTCCTTGTTTTCCCCCCAAAATTCTCACCTGGGGGGCATGAAGTTAACACACCAAGATTCGAGGCAGGAGAAAGCAGCTGAAGACCGCATGGTCTCCATGTGCACACATACACATACATCCAAACAATAAATAAATAGATAAAAAGACAGGTCACTGAGCAATTAGACAGGCAGCCAAAGCAAACACAGGCAAAAAAAAAATGAGCTGCTGTGACACTTCGCACAGTGGGGAACCCTGGTTTATGGCCCTGCTGATGCTCTCTATGAAGAAGTGGATGCATTTCTGGCGTGAGGTAGATTTAAAACATTTTCCATTTCATGTCCAATGCAATGCTGCTTTCAGCACCTTTGTGTGGGCATGAGAATGTTAGAAAGCTGCTTAATCCATTTCTAGCACTCGTCACCTGAGCAATAAGGATCGAGTGGGTGCTGGGTCCAGTTGTAACTGTCTCACTAATCCATGCTGAATACATACACACACACACACACACACACACACACACACGGATCCTCTGACATGGAAATGCAAGCAGGGACAAAGGAGTCAGAGGCTGCAAAACAGTTCAGGGAACCTGGGAGAGGTACGAAGCCCCTTTTTCAACTTAGAGTCATCCAGCACGGAAACAGAGTCCAAGCTGACCATAATCCCAAACTAAACTCGTCCCACCTGCCTGTGCTTGGCCCATATCCCTCCAAACATTTCCTATTCATGTACTTATCTAAATGTCTTTTAGACATTGTAACTGTACCCACCGCCTCAGGAAGTTCATTCCACAGACAAACCACCCTGTGTAAAAAAAAAAACATTTGCCCCTCATGTCTTTTATAAAATCTCTCCTCTCACCTTAATGTACCCCCTAGTCTTGAAATCCCTGCACCCCCCCCCCGCCCATCCTAGGGGGAAGATAACTACCATTAACTCTATCTATAACCTCTCGTTATTTTATAAACTCCTACACGGTCACCTCTCAACCTCCAAAGTTCTCGGGAAAAGTCCCAGCTTTTCTTTATAACTCAAACCCTCCGTTCCCAGTAACATCCTGGTAAATCTCTTCTGACCCCTCTCCAGCTTAATAACATCCTGTAAACAGCAGAAATTCGGAGCCAGAAACTCCTCCCATGACACAAATCAAATTCACATTTCATAGCTCTTCCAGGATATTTAAAAAAAAAAGTAACCCCCCCGTCCCACTCTTCAAACAGTGCTCCAGAGAGTTAATCAAAATCAATACAAGAGGGATATTAAAGACTGGGAACCAAATCTTTGGTCAAAGAGGCAGATTTTAAAAGTAGAGATAACAAGGTGTAGAGCTGGATGAACACAGCAGGCCAGGCAGCATCAGAGGAGCAGGAAAGCTGACGTTTCCAG